>QRDG01001782.1:146056-302931 GCA_012064385.1 Puccinellia tenuiflora | reverse complement strand
ATAAGTTTTTCTCATCCTCTAAAGTCGTACTTTCGTAGTCCTTTGGAGGAGAAAAAACCTATATCTAAGATCGCTCAATATTGGGGTCCAAGACCCGTAAGTGATTAGCATATGAGTTTTCCAAACATTAAAATTTGTGCCATTTGAATCTATAAACATGGAATTGTGCACTAAATCCCTAGACGACATCTTTACTCTCTAGGCGGTAAAGCCAAACAAGAGAGACGAGGCTCTGATACCAATTGAAAGAACAACTATGCCCGGAGATGTCGCCTAGAGGGGGGGGGGGTGAATAGGCGATTAAAACTTTTTCTAATTAGGGGCTTGATAATGCGGAATAAAACTGTGTTTAAATTAACAAGCCAACAACCTAATTACTAGGCTCACCTATGTGCACCAACAACTTATGCTAAGCAAATCAAACCACAAGGTGATAGCAAGATATGAACTTCAAGCACGAAGGCTATCACAATGTAAATTGCATAAGTAAAGCTCGGGTATAGAAATAACCGAGGCACGCGGAGACGAGGATGTATTCCCGAGTTCCTCCTTGTTAAGGGAGTACGTCTCGTTGGAGGGGTGTGAGCTCGCCACAAAAGGCCTACTCAAGATGCCACAAAGGCCTCACCCTATTCTCCGATGAACCTCACCCAAGGGATTGGTTCACCTTCCACTATCGGAATCCTTCGGGGCGGATTCCGGAGCCCTTTACAACTTTCTTGGGGCACACACCCACAACTCAATTGGGGGCTCCCAAACTCGTGCCGAAGCTTCACAAGCGAAGTCTTCGCGGCACCTCCAAACCGTCTAGGGTACACAATGCACCCAAGAGGCAACAAGCTCTTGGGAACACAATGCACCCAAGAGTAACAAGCTTCTCAACTTTGATCTTCACGTATCACCGTGGGGAGCAACCCGATGCAACAAATGCAAAAAGGCAAGAGCACACAAAGTGCTCAAATCCTTCACTCTCAAATTCCAACCAAGCAACTAATGCTATGGAGGGAATAAGAGAGGAAGAACAAGGGTATGAACACAAGCTTACCCAAAATCTAGATCCACAAGTTTCCCTCACTTAGACGGGATTTGATTGGTGGAATGGTAGATCTAGATATCCTCTCTTGAAACCCTAAATTGGTCAAGAATCATTGGAGGGGAAGAGAGAAATCAAGCTCACAAGGATTAGAGCAAAGGAGAAGAGCAAGAACAAGTGAAGCAAGAGCAGGCAACCAGGTTTTGGGGGGGAAGGAGGCTTTTATAGCCTCCCCCAAAAACTAGCCGTTGGAGCCTGTCCAGGGCCGGAGACTCCGGGGTAAGTGACCGGAGACTCCGGCCTGCTGGGTCATCGGGGAGGCCGGAGATTCCGGTCCTTGGGGGCCGGAGACTCCGGCCAGGCCGGAGACTCCGGGCATCCTCGGGGTAGCTCCGGACCCCTATCCAGAGGCGCACCACACAGATGCACAGAAGCTGAGAAAAACTGGGGGCCGGAGATTCCGGGTCCTCGGGCCGGAGACTCCGGTGGGCCGGAGACTCCGGTCCTTCTCCGGGGGCACTCCGGACCCCTATACAGAACCGCACCACAGCAGACACAAACCGCAGCGAAATCAGGGGGACCGGAGACTCCGGGTCACAGGGGGGCGGAGACTCCGGTGTGACCGGAGACTCCGGACCCTCTCCGGGGTAGATCCAAACAGAGAGAACCAGAACTGCCATAACTTTTGCAAATGAAGTCCGAATCGAGTGAATCCAATTTTGTTGGAAAGAGGACGACAAGAGCTTACCCTACAAAAACTGAAAATATGAAAACAAGCAAAGGAGATTGTGCGGAGGGATGGAATGGTGAGACCTTTCCAAGCGGATGAACCGGCAAAATCTCCAACACCGAAAACGCACAAGCTTTTCATCAAGACTCCGTTTTCAATGATCTTGGGCTTGTTTCGAAGATAATCACAAGCCCTACAAGATCATGCATATACACATCATAGTCTATCATGTGAGGAGGAAATCATAAGGAGAGAGGTTTGACCTCTCGTAGAAGAGACAAACCGGTAAAACCTCCGATATCAAAAACACAAGGAGATATTCACGAGATCCGTTTTTGATGAACTAGAGCTTGGTATGGAGATGAACACAAGCTCTAAATTCTCACATGGATAAAAAGCCAAATAAGAACCAATAAAGATGATTGCATGGATGCAAAGGTTTGAGCTCTCTACGATGATACGATCACGATATTCGGTCGAGAGCCCCTCTTGATAGTACGGCTATCTATCCTATAATCCGGTCTCTCACTAAACAACATGAGACCGGTAAAATAAAAGCCCTACCAAGATCATACCTTTGCCTTGCGCATTAATCCACTTGAGATCGATGGAGACGATCTTCATCTCCTCAAGGCGAACCATCTTCTTGATTGCGCTTTGCTTGGGGAAGAATCACATGATGCTCCCCCATACACCAAGATGGGAAGAGCACTCTTCGGCATATCTTCACTTGAACTTGAGAGTTGATCAACCCGCACAAAGCCTTGATCAACCCAACACTTTTCTTCCCTGAGCTTGACTCCAACAAATGGAGACAAGCAAGCTTGGCCTTGATCAACAAATGATCTTGACACAAGCTAAAGGACAACCTACACATAGAGCTCAATGCAAATATTAGTCCATAGAGATTGTCATTAATTACCAAAACCATGCATGGGATCAACCATGCACTTTCAAAAGCAAGAGTTCTAAATAAAAATGGAGAAGCTCCCCAATGTTCATGCACTATTGAGGAGTGCACAAATATGTAATCCTCACTCCCCCAAAATCATCTAGAACACGCAACAAGTGCAAGTGTGCATAAAGCAAAAGCAAATCATAGCACTTGCACCAAAGATATGGTTGAGCCATAAGAAGATACCAATTTAAAAGACTCATCATAAGATAGGACCAACCAAGATACAAAGAAGATTTTTCAAAAGAATATGTTCACAAGCCCAAGGATACCAACTGGAGACTAAAACCAATTGAAAAGCCAAGAGCTAGTGAAAACATTTAGCCAATAAAAATCAACATGCTCACCGTGATAAGCATGAAGACAAGGATCTTCAATAAAATGTGAGTGTGCAAAGATGCTAATAGAAATAAGACAAGCACTCACGAGACAAATTTGGAGCCACCAAAGAATTATAGTTAAAAAACAAGGTGGCTCGAAAGAAATAGGATACCAAATAAAAGGTGACCTCTTGAAAGAACAAACGGTGTTCCGGATGTCGCCTAGAGGGGGGGTGAATAGGCGATTAACACTTTTTCTATTTAGGGGCTTGATAATTGCGGAATAAAACTATGTGTTTAAATTAACAAGCCAACAACCTAAATTACTAGGTTTACCTATGTGCACCAACAACTTATGCTAAGCAAGGCAAGCAACAAGGTGATAGCAAGATATAGACTTCAAGCACGATGGCTATCACAATGTAAATTTGCATAAGTAAAAGCTCGGGTATAGAAATAACCGAGGCACGCGGGAGACGAGGATTTATTCCCGAGTTCCTCCTTGGTAAGAGAGTACGTCTCGTTGGAGGGGTGTGAGCTCGCCACAAGGAGGCCTACTCAAGATGCCACAAAGGCCTCACCCTATTCTCCGATGAACCGCACCAAAGGTTTGGTTCACCTTCCACTATCGGAATCCTTCGAGGCGGAATCCGGAGCCTTTACACCACAAAGCTTGGGGCACGCATCCACAACCGAATTGGAGGCTCCCAAGAATCACCACAACACCATCTAGGGTCCAATGACCCAAGAGTAACAAGCTCCCAACCGTCAATCCCACGAATCACCGTGGGGAGCACAACCCGATGCAACTAATGCAAAAGGGGAAGATCACACCAAGTGGTCAAATCCTTCTCCCCAAAATCCAATCAAAGCAACTAATGCTATGGAGGGATTTAGGAGGAAGAACGAAGGAGAAACACCAAAAACTCCAAAATCTAGATCCAACGAGTTCCCCTCACATAGAGGAGATTTTGTTTGGTGGAGTAGTGGATCTAGATCTCCACTCTTGTTTCCCTAAATTTGGGCAAGAATCATCAGAATAATTAGGAGGAATCGAGCTCTCAAGTTTTGCAACAATGGAGGAGAGAGAGGGGAAAAAACTAGTTGAAACAATGGGGAAGAAGCCCCTTTTATATGGGGCCTCAAAATGTGGCCGTTGGGGGCAGAAAAGCTCCCAGCCCCGACAGCCCGGCCTAGGGCCGGACGGGGCCTGGCCTGGCTGGGCAGGAACCCAAAGCGGCCGCCCTTGGCCCGGCCTGGGCTGGCCAAACTGCAGAAAAACATCTAACTCGAAAACAAACATATTTTGATCATCCGAACTCCGTTTTCGATGTTCTTGGGCTCGTTGGAACCGCAACGAAAAGCTCTACAAGAATATACAGAGAAACATCATAGTCCAACAAGGTAGAATTAAACCAAATGTGGAAAGGTAAAACCTTCTCTCGCAAACTGGAAATGCTATATCTTTTGCAAATGAAGTCCGAATGAAGTGAAACCAATTTTGTTGGAAAGAGGACGACAAATGCTACCCTTGGAAATAGCAAACAAGTAATGGATATTTTGCAAAGAAATGGAAAAGATAAACCTTCCGCACGGATGAACCGGCAAAATCACCAATACCGAAACCGCAATAGAAGACGCATATGAAAACCGTTTTCGGTGACCTTGGCCTTGTCATGACGAGCACGACAAGCACCAAGACCACACCATGATAAGATCCAAATAAGAACCAATAAAGATGATTGCATGGATGCAAAGGTTTGTGCTCTCTACGGCGATACGATCACGATATTCGGTCGAGAGCCCCTCTTGATAGTACGGTTATCTATCCTATAATCCGGCCTCTCACTAAACAATATGAGACCGGTAAAATAGAAACCCTATCAAGATCATACCTTTGCCTTGCACATAAACCACTTGAGGTCGATGAAGACGATCTTCAACTCCTCAAGACGCACCACCTTTCTTCATTGCGCTTTGCTTGGTGAAGATTCACTTGACGCTCCCCCATACACCAAGATGGGGAAAGCACTCTTCGGCATATCTTCACTTGGACATGAGTGTTGATCAACCCGCACTTAGCCTTGATCAACACAAACTCTTCTTCTTTTTCTTCCCTTAGCCTTGATTCCAACATATGGAGATCAAGAAACGCAAATGGACACACCTACAAATATAGCTCAGTGCAAATATTAGTCCATAGAGATTGTCATTAATTACCAAAACCACATATGGGGGCAACCATGCACTTTCACCTCTCTCATATGTATAGGTTTCCAAGTAGACAAATCGTTGATGATATACATCCACAAAGAAACTTGCATATATGAAATGGTCGATGAAGGAGAGACCAAGGTATCCAAAAGGAAGTTATATATACATAAGTAAGATTATTGCTTAAAAGCACATCACATAGCTCAAATTTATCTCATTTGTATATAGATGAACTTCAAACACATCAAAGACATCACACATATCACTAAGGGAACAAGAGATAGTGGAGATGCTTTGAGATAGGCAACAAGTATCACAAATAATGAATATCAATTGAAGGAAAGGTTTTTTGCAGTTTCATCACAAATATCACAAAGATATACAAGGTGAAGGAAATAAGCCAAACCACAACAATTGCACATAAAGGATTTCATGCCAAGAAGCAACCTACACAAGGTTGAAAACTAGAAGAAAAAAACATGGGATAGATACTTGTTACCGATATGACATTGGTGATGAAGAAGATGAGATTTTGACAATCATCATAGCTTGACTCTTATAATAACATGGTGAGAACACCTTCCTTATGGATGAGACAAGCCTCCAATGCATATCCATTGTACCTAAAACAAAATTCAAGCACAAAATGGTTCCCAAACTCATTGGGTCCCATAGTAGTTAGATAAACTACAATATATAGGATACACTTCACATAAATATGTGCATATAGATATGAAATTGAATTTCATGCACATCTTAGCCGATTTAGGATTAGGTGGAGTATTCCCTATATGTTGGAACTAGAAAGACAAACATGCCATATAATATATATATTAGAGAATATACATGCAACGTCTTTGAAGAACCAAACGAGATACAATTTGGACGAAAACACCAAGTAAACCAAGAAGAGAGCACACCAAAGTGTGACACAAAAAGGTTGTCCAAATTATATCAAAATAAAAATCAACACATGATTGATTCCATAACACATCAACACATGAAGTGAGATATCAATAGGGGAGATAAAGCGGAGGAACACAATGATGCAATCACAAATAAGATGATTGTTGGAATAATGCCAAGAGGTGATGCACATGGTGATGAAGGTGGCAGTGTATCGGAAACAGACAATGGGCAGGTACAAGGGGAGTTTCGAGATATACCGAATGAAGCATTACAATGGCCTAAACCAAATGAAGTCTGACAGCTTCAAGTATATTCAAGGAGACACCGAACGAGACAGGAATAGGTGCAAGTGGAGGAAATTACCTCAGATTCATCCCAAACTTCACCATCATCATCTACAAGCAATGGTACACTCTCCTCTCTACATGATAATTTAGAATTTTAGATGTTCCTATTGCTCATCGGAAGCAACACAAGGATCAATGCTGGGAAATTACCTTCAAAATTGTCCCCGTATTGTGTCTCAAATTATGTTTCATACTCCTCTATTGGCTCTCAATACAAGTCATTTGTATCATCCTTGGATTTTGTAGTACCTGTTCCACATGACTAGCAAGAGGCCAAGCAGTACCCAGAATGGAGGATGGCAATGATAGAAGAGATGCAAGCATTGGATAAAAACAACACATGGGTACTTACTACTCTCCCTCCAAATAAGAAAGTAGTTGGGTGTAAATGGGTGTTTACTATAAAACAAAATTCAGAAGGCAAGGTGGCGAGATACAAGGCTAGATTAGTACAAAGGGGTATAGTCAAACATATGGGGTGGATTATGATGAAACTTTTGCACCGGTAGCAAAAACGAATACAATCAGGACATTAATCTCAGTAGCATCTAACCGTAAATGGAAACTATTCCAGTTGGATGTTAAAAATGGATTCCTCCATGGAGAGTTACAAGAAGTCTATATGGAAATTCCTCCGGGTTTTAATACAAGAGAAACAGAGGGTAAAGTGTGTAAATTAAGGAAATCACTTTATGGACTGAAACAGTCACCAAGAGCTTGGTTTGGGAGATTTAGAAAGGAGATATGCTTGATGGGTTACCAACAAAGCAATGCAGATCACACCCTTTTCTTTAAGCATTCCAGTGGTAAAATTACAATTCTTGTTGTCTACGTTCATGACATAGTCATTACAGAAGATGATGACAAAGACATATCACATTTGAAGGAGATGCTGTCAAAATTGTTTGAAGTCAAAGACTTGGGGTATCTTCACTACTTCCTTGGAATTGAGGTTGCATATGGTACTCAAGGTATTTATCTCTCACAAAGGAAATATGTACTTGATTTACTTGTGGAGACTGGAATGCTTGAATGTAAACCAGCAGTCACTCCCATTGAATCAAATCATCGCATTTTAGCATAATCTGGTGATCCAGTGGATAAACAGCAATATCAGAGACTAGTCGGGCGCTTGATCTACCTATCACACACCAGACCAGACATTGCATATGCAGTTAGTGTTGTTAGTCGATATATGCATGACCCCCACACCGGTCACTTGGATGTTGTGAATCGTATTTTACGGTATCTCAAAACCTGTCCTGGAAAGGGTATATTGTTCTCCAGAAATGGACACCTAAATATAGAGGGTATACGGATGCAGACTGGACGGGGTGCCTAGATGATAGGAAATCCACCTCAGGCTATTGTGTGTTTGTTGGTGGTAATCTAGTTAGCTGGAGGAGTAAGAAACAGAACGTAGTATCTAGATCAACAGCGGAAGCCAGGTTTAGAGCTATGGCCTCGGGCTTATGTGAATTGATGTGGTTGAGGATATTAATGATGGAACTTGGGCTCTTTGATAATACACCGCTTCAACTGTACTGTGATAATCAAGCTACAATCAGCCTTGTGAATAATCCCATTCACCATGATAGAACAAAGCATATAGAAATAGATAGGCATTTCATAAAATAGAAGATGGATGAGGAATTAATTCAGGTCCAGTTTGTGAGGTCTGAAGAACAAATTGCTGATATATTGACAAAAGGAGTGTGTAATGTATCTTTTATGAAAACTTGTAGCAAGATGGGGCTACTAAATATATTTTCCCCATCTTGAGGGGGAGTGTTGTAGGCCCTTATATTAGATATTAGCCTTGTATAGGGGTTAAAAGTAAAAATAGTGTAACCTGTATAAGACTAGTAAATGAGTAGAAGAGTTGAGAAGCAGCTCAGACATTCCCGTGTTCATCCTCTTTCTATCCAATCCAGAAACTGAGATTGAGAGGCTTGCCATCGACATAACCCAAACTCGTAGGGTTAGGTCCCTTAGAGAGGCCCGAGCCAGAAAAAGAGGCGTTGGTACGGTAAATTTCTTGTGTGGTTCTCAAACTTCTCATATTAGGAACCCTCCAATGATAACTTTCCTTATGCCCCGGAAAGCATGGAGAACGGATGTTTCGCTTAGGCCGATGACTCCATTCAAGAGTCTGGTCACAATGGAATTTACTATATGCTCAAAAAATCCATAACATAAGCAATTCCCATGGATATTGACCTGAGAAGTTCTCGATGTAATCGAGATTTCAATAGAGAGGCTATGTTATTACCTTATGTCACGAACAGTAGCAAATCATGGTTGCACCAGATTCACAACCGGTCATACGGATCACAATGCACGAAAGAAATCCTCAAAGAACGCACAAGTGGAGAGAGTAAAACTCGTGAAACCGCGGTGAAGACTAGTCAAGCCATATTGACGAACTAGGACTTGGCCAAGTTATTAACAAAAGTGAATGCCAAAAGCACCACTACATACATAGGTATGGAAAAAACAACACCTAGGGCGACCTTTTTTCAAAAACAAGGTTCCCAAACTCTTTGGATAACAGTGGACATTCTCGACAGCATTGGGCTCAACACCAGTCATACTGATTTGAAGCTTTACGAGGCTTAACGTAGCTAGTCACATTCCTCGTAATAGATTATCTTGAAACTTGTTTCCTCGGAGCGAGCTTTCCAAAAGATGTGTGGCAGAGAATTGATTCTCATTGAGAAAGCAATCATGCTTCACCACCAATCTAGTTATCTTACCTCTCGTGTAGTATGGCTTGTCTTATACTCAATGTGATTCTTCACACCACCAAATACTATCACTAGTTTTCTAGCTTCAAGCCATTCTTTTTTCTTACATTCTTAGGGGTCAACATCTATAGGCTAAACCAACTTAAGGTGACTATATATCACCTCTATGAACTCAGTATAGGTTAGTTCCTTAATCATTTATCATTAACCTTCTGAAACCCACTAGGGGCACTACATGCACTTTATCATGTCGTTGAACATCAACTTTCCATAGGACTAATTTCTAACGTTACTTTTAACAACAAAGTAAGTGACATATTTTCCAAAATATTTTGGTGTGTTCAGCTATCCACCACAAGTCAATAAGTGGTAAAATCTTGCAAATTTAGGAATAGTGAATAAATGTCGCGCAAAAGGGGGAAACTTAGATTGAGTATTCCTCCATATCTCAGCACATCGCAACAACTTGAGGGTCAAAATGCAAAATTAATTCGACAAATCAACAACAAATATAATTTTGCAATCTATGGGAAAACAATGTAAAGAATGATTTTTTTTGTCTTACTTCCGATTTTATTGCTAGGCAGTGCTCCCTGGGTTCTCGGATTTCTCAAGCGAGTCACCTTGACTAAGATAGATTGACTCTTCCATTCTTGCATCCTATTCTGGCATGATCAATCAAAATGATGTTTATCATATGAAGTACCCTCAAGATTGGATCGGCCAAACATATAACCTCGAGCAATAACTTGCTCGGTCGTTCACGACTTCATCAGACAAACTTTCGAACTTTTACATTCAGAAATTGTACTGTTTCGTTGTCTTAAAAGATATGATAAGTTGTATCTGCTTTTCTTATATAAGAATCACTTATTTCTCATAGGTTTATGTAAACTTGGAAAAGATGTATGATCATGTTATAAACGTTGCCAGGTCATGAGAATGATGAGGATGACGACGATGCCGCGTCTAGCATCGTTAGGCCTTGTGTTAGTTCTGATGTATTTTAAATGTATTATAGAAGAACTAGAGGGTATTATCCTAGATCCTACAAATTCTTAGTCGTTCGTTTACCAAAGTTGTATTGGACGGGATAATCCCAAAATATTTCCCACGGACCCTTTATTTTTTATAAATTCTAAATACTTAACCATAGTAGTGAATTGGGTGAAAGATTATTTTAAAAGATTGAATGAAAAGAAAAGTTCCACCAAATCCCCGATTCTTTTCGATAAAATTACACTCCTAATAAACAAGTCTTAGCGAGGTCGAGGTGAGTTTTGTTTGTGTTTGTGCTAGTCTTGTTGGGGTTTTAGTGTTTTACCCAGTTTTCCAAAATTCAGTTAGATTCACGGCTTTTGTCCTGATTCCTAGCCCTGACACGAGAAGCGAGCAAATAGTGTAGCATCTCTGGAGCGACCGCAAGGAACCAAAGCGACCCCAACAGAGAGAATATCCGGTGGAAACCCACTTTCAGTGGAAACCGGTGAAAACCACGAAAATTTTGTATTTAAAACTTCTAAAAAAAATTAACAAAAATGCATTATGTTGGGAACGTAGAGTTCTATAAGAATGCAAATTTGCAAGTTGAAACTCAACAAAAATTAGGAGCAACAAAAATGACAAAATCAGCAATGAATAGTAACATGTACAACTACTATTCATTTGAGTTTCATGTTTCAACTTGCAAATTTGCATGCCTATAGAACTCTACATTCCCAAGTTAATGCATTTTTGTTAAGAATTTGTTAGAAGTTTTAAATACAATTTTTTCGTGGTTTTCACCGGTTGGTTTCCACCGAATACTTACTCACCCCAACCCCCATTTCCAACGCCTCCCGACCCCGACGACCACCCGAGAACCTCCGCCACCGCGCTGTCCCACAATCATGGACCACGCCCCTCGCCACGGCGGCGCGCCGCCCTCGCCGATGTTCTCGCTGACGGCGAGCCGCCTCCCCCTGGAGGACATACTCTTCTGCGTCGACGTCGACGTCGAGGCGCGCTCCGAGATGAAGGCCGCCCCGGCTTCCGCTTCCCCTTCCCCTTCCGCCTCCGGATCCCCCGGCGCGATTACGGGCGCTACGGCGGCGGATCCGGCAGCGGTACCCCGGCTGCCGCGGCCGGCGGTGAAGCGGATGGACGCCGTCAAGCAGGCGCTGCTGCTCTTCGTCCACAGCAAGCTCACCATGTGCGCCGACCACCGCTTCGCCTTCGCCTCCCTCGGCGAGACCATCTCCATGGTATCGCCCCCTGTCTCTTCATTTCCCGGTTAGGTACTAGATGTGCAGTACTTCCGTATACACGCCCCCTGATTTTAGGGTTAACGGTTTCAGTAGAATGTTTCATGTATAGTCTAATTTTTTGCATCTCGCCCTTTCGCTGAATGCTGTATGGCGTTAGCCATTTGAATGTCAGATTTCGAATACATGAATAAATGGACATGAAAATTTCGTATCGGCCCCCAAAGTCCCCTCTATACCGAATAGCAATTGAGTATCAGCCTCTGCCAAGTTTTCACCTATGGATTAGTCTATGCCAGGTTCTTGTTATTCTGTAATTTCCCTTCAGTTCATTGATTAATTCAATATCTAGTTTCTGTAATGTGGTAACGAACTCAGGGATCCACTTGGTTAATTCTCAATTTGCGGTTGTAGTTTGATTTGAGCTTTGTGGGTTAGTTTCCTATATTGCTTCTACGACGTGATAGTGAACAGGGGATTGACTTGGTTAATTCTGAATTTAAGGTAACGAATGAATTCAGCAGTGATTCTGCTTCTGCAATTGAGACAATCCGGTCCCTGGCGGCTACTGAAACGCGATATGCGATGGCTGATCTCACTCAGCTCTTCAAGATAGCTTACGAGGAAGGGAAAAGGGCAGAAACGCAAGGGCGGCTACTTCGTGTGGTAAGCTCTTTACTAACGACTGGTAACATTTTTATGCCTTGCAAGTAATGGTAACCAGCACGCCTCCAGGAAGAATTGGTATTTTTTCTAAGAATGTGTGCAGCCAGTAATTGGCAATTAAATAGCAACATTTTTTCCAAAAAATGCTGTGAAATAATTAGTTTCGACGGAAGGGCGTGTAAATCCCGTGCAGACTTAAGTCACTGCATCATCACTTGTCATCTAATGTCCTAACGTAACATAAAACAACAAGCGAAAACTGCCTATAAGTAGCTCTGGCTGAGAACTTATTCAGATATCCCCAGGACAAAATAGTTAACAGGTTGACAACCATCATGGAACTACCCTGTGTGTACATAAGTAGGATACACCTAGGGTTGCAACGCGCCACCCGGATCCGTCCCGCAAAAACTGAAAATGAGCTAGCTTAGTATATTACCATCTTGGTCAGATTTTAGCTTTTTGAACTGATCCCTGATTATGCAGGCCTTTGCGGGATGCCCGCATGCAACCCTAGATACACCCTTGTAGGTAGTAAGGCCATCTGTTGTATGCCCACACTAATCCTTCTTTTTTGTTTATCCATGCGTCTGGTGCTTTGTGCACCATTTGAGCTCACTTGCATTGTATTTCTGCACCACCTATCATACATTCATACCATCTTCCTATTTTGGGCAGAGCATGTTCTGATGTCATTCAGAAGCTTCCTTTTTAGAAGGCTTGCTGCGTTTAGTTATATGTATCAAATGCGAGTAAACACCCCTGCAGGTTTAGCGTCAATAGAAGGTTGACAAAAACATATAAGATGTGTTTTTTTATATTGCTTTGTCTATGTGATGTTATTTGTGGATTGGGGCTCGATTTTGACTTCCGTGAGGATCGATTGTTCTAGGTACTCATCTACTGCCGGTCCTCAACCAGGCCCCAACATCACTGGCCTGTAGTGCAAAAGAATTTCACCATGGACGTAGTCTACCTGCACAACAAGCCTACTCCTGATAACTGTCCACAGAAGGTATATGATGTGCTTGTTGATGCCCTTGAGCATGTGAGCCAGTATGAGGGCTACATTCTTGAGAGTGGCCAAGGGCTTGCTCGGGTCCTGTTTCGTCAGATATGCATCCTCTTGTCGCATCCCTTGCTACGCTGCAGTCAAGATGACCTTGATATTCCCAAACAAGTTGTGAAGAAAACTCTGGCTATTGAAGTTCCGCAGAGTGAAGATAGCCCGCCGGTCTCCAGCCAGTAGTTAGGCCTCCTAGCTCAATGGTATGTATTCATGAAGTCTGTTCCTTACGTTGTAAATGGCTAAGCGGATAAATCCTTGTACTGCTGTGGCGAGCTTGGGATGGCATTGAACATGTGTTTGCACATCAGTAAAACTCAAAATAGCTACTTTATTTTTGCGAGTTGATTTTCTATTTGCATGACTTTAAGAATCATGCTGCATTTTCTATTTTCGTCAGAACAAACAAGGGCGTTTGGTTACCTTGCATGAATTTAACCTTGAGGTTACTTGCATCCAGAAATGGTGAATGGATAAAGCACAGAAATCTCAAATTCATCTTTGTGAGCAACAGTTAGGAAAAGAAGGAAAGCTTTTCTAGTACAGCCAACTGAGGGGCAAACAAACAAACAAACTGGTTTTGATTTTGTGTTTTGTCCTTCAAATCAATACGTCCCCTAGCAAATGCCGCCGGTGACCGTCCAGACAAGATGGTCCCTTCTTGCTGGTTGCCGCCGGCGATCCATTGCCGTCGCTTATGAAGAGCAACAGGGCATCCAAGAGAAAAGGCCGCCCTTTGCTGGTTCTTGCTCCGGCGCCGCTTCCGGTTTGCTGCTGGTCTCTGCCTCCGTCGGTGGCGGCGGCGTCGACGCTGTTGCTTCTGTTGCTTTGGGCGTCAGCGGCTGCTCGCGAGACTGAGTTTTCTTGGAGCTGGACGCCTTGTCCCCCATCAAACTGCACATATGCATCAGAATTACTGACGATCCAACGTGAATGTGTAATGTAAAAAAGGCGAGGTGAATCTCATCAAGGACGTACTTGGGGAATGCGAAGGAGTAGCTTGGGGCAGCGTCGCCAAGCTCCGGGATGCTCTCGAACGGCGGTGGCGTGGCGGTGGCGGATTTAGGAGTGGCGACGCCGACGGAGCTGTCGCGGGGCGGCGTGGCGATGTCCATGAGCTCCGGGTGCGCGAGGAAGTAGCCGGTGAAGTCGCAAGAGGGCGCGACCTGGAGCGCGAACACCGACTCCGTGGACATCATGCTCCAGTCCTTGCCGGGGTCCGACACGTCACGCTCGAACACGGACGCCGGGATCCGGCCCTCGTCGTGCTCGCCGTCCACGCCGAAGACCACAGGCGGGTGCCGGTCCACCATCATCTGCTGCGGCGGCGGCTGCGGCGTGCCCTCATAGGCGAAGGACGAGGACGAGGCGTAGCAAGACGCCGCCCGGACCTCCTCGGCCACATTGCCGCCCTCCTTGGCGCTGCTACCTTCCCTGAGCCCCAATGCCATGCTCGCTCACGCGCACCTTGAGATCGAAGCCCAATGTGCACCCCGACGGTGGTCGCCGGAGACGATGATCCCCGGCCGTCCGTTGGTCCACCCTAAGAGGCTACAACACCCGGCCAATGACCACTCGGCGTCAGGGAACCAATGGTTTTGGTTTTGGTTGGACGAGACTGTCGCAGCGGCGCCGCTTGTCGGGGACGGCAATGACCGCACCTCCACCGTTGTGGATCAAAAATGGTGTCGTCGGTGGAGGCGGTTGATGGAGGCAATGGAGGTGTGGGGTTTTTGTGAACGGAATCGTCGGCTGTGCTTGCGAGCCAAATATAAATAGACGAGAGGGGAGGTCGCTAAGTTAAGGTTTTGTGCGAAATTAGGAGGGCTTAATAAGGGCTGGTTCGCGTCCTCGACTGGCAGCTGTTGCAACGGCCACCGAGTTGGCGGCCATTCTTGCAATGTGCGCAACGCCCAAGAAACGGCCGGAAACCACACGTGCGTGTTACAGTTCATACAGGTTGACGACGCCCTAAACATAGCAGCACCTCTTTTGCAGCTTCGAAACAAGGAGATGATCTTCAGTGCTGGGTTCTGCTCTGCATTTTCAGATACTTGTCAAAAAGAGAGAGCATGTTAGTGTGTAAGAAATAATAAGTTGGTTGAAGCTAAATTTGTTCTCCATTTCTCTCATATAGGAACAGCACAATAAGTTGTAACATCACTAGCAGAATATCTAATCACTAACAGTTCCTTACTTTCGGATAAACAAGTTGTAGCAACCATTGCGAACAAAGAAAAAAAGCAAGGGAAAGATGAATAGCATGAAAAAAGTGATTTTCAAATTCAGCACCTTTAAATAGCCAATCTCATACCAGGGGCACAATTCCATGTACTGCTAGTAAAGTTATGAAAAGAAAATGGATTACTAAAATTCCCATATACGCCTGAAGTGAAAAGAGTGCTGGTTGTCCACTACATGTCTCGACAGAACTGCAAGTACAAAGAGTCACTTGTTGAACAGCAAGGATCAACGAAAATGGATAGAAGAAGGCCAAACTGATGAGCACCATGGAATAGGCCTTTACCTTGGCGACATCAGAGGCAATATGCTCCTGCTCTGGGCCGCATTCGCCTTCCCGCCCAGAAATTATAATGCTCTTGTCCGCTATATCAAAGGCCAAACTGATGAGCACCATGAAAGATGCCTTCACCTTGGTGATATCAAAGGCAATATGCTCCAGCTCCATGCCGCATTTGCCGAGCAATGATTTCAGCAGAGCAGGAATCCCTTTCCTCTCCTTCTCAATCTGCCCAAAAGCTTTTATATTCTTGGCTTCCCACAGCCACAGGTAGAAGATGTACTAACAATTACCCTGATATGGGTTTGTACGGTGCTGTGAGGTGAGGATGTCCTGAATTTACATGATATGGGTTTTGCATTTCGGATACTTTGCAACATCAGATACATATACTACCTTCGTCACTCCAGATTCTCTGACTTGCAAGACCAAAGTCAGAGAAGCTACACTGCCTGAGTGCATGTCTTAAATCTGTAAAAGAAACATTGCAAAGAAACCCATCTCTGTAAATATGACAATGGAAGATAAGTAGATAACACAAACATTGTTGTCTACATGTTGTTGTCCATGTTCTTTGTTAGCCGGTCTTCCCAGCACCTTAGCGTGTGGTCTCTGTAAGCTGGTATCTCCAACATCCTCTCTTGCTTGTACTGATGGCCGTTAAGGGCATTACTAATTTAATGTTGGATGAAAGCCTTTTATCTAAAACACAACACAATTGGCATGTGAATTGCTTTTCAAGCACGAGTGATTGGGCTATGGTGACAATATAAACCGGTAAGGTGTCCAGACTTGGTGAGCAAAATCTTACTACACTGATGTGTTGGTTACCCTAAATGTGAACCAGCAACCAAATGTACAGAGAACAAATATCCGTCACCTCTTCAACTGTAGCTAATTGACAGCAATCAACAAAAGATTCAAATTCCCTTTCAACAGAGCAAAAGACCCAAGTGAAGCTCAAATCCCTCTCAAAACAACGTGTAAACAAGATTTTTCACTGAAACTCACAACTGCTGATTCAAAATTAACAGCAGACAGGTAAAATCACGAGATCCACTGAATCATGGGTTCTTCGTTGCCACCAAAGCAACAGCATGCCAACATAGCACAACAGAATAATTACGTAGCAAACATTAACAGATGAAAAAACTGGGATTGCATTTCTATTTCATTTCAGCAGCACGCAACATAGGGCAGGGTCCCCAATGAGACGAGACTACATCATATCAAATCTGTAAATGTGGCTATGGAAGATAACAAACAGAAAAGCACAATGCTGAACTCGTTAGAAAAATCTTAGCACAGTGCTATGTTATTCATCCAAAATTTGGGTGAAGTAACAACCAAATCTGCAGAGAACTGTCCCTATTCACCTGCAGCAAGTCGGCATCAACGAACACAAACAGAACTCAAATACACTTGGGACAGAGCAAGAGGCACAAACGAACATAAAATCACTGGACATGGATTTGTCATTCAGATCACAGCAACACCACGGCAAATGTAACAACAAGGGAAAAGACAGAAAAAGCATATTTATGCAGGAAACATGGACAACGGATTTCAGCAAACACAGACACTGCATTTCCATTTCATTTCAGCAACATCTTACATAGGACAGGGTCCACGATGCAACCAGACGACACATCATATCAACACAACAAACAGAACCACACAACGGATACTCAACCAGTGATCCAACGCCTAGGCCCTCTCCCCACGGATGCGGCGGGCGAGCTGGATGTCCTTGGGCATGATGGTGACGCGCTTGGCGTGGATGGCGCAGAGGTTGGTGTCCTCGAAGAGGCCGACGAGGTATGCCTCGGCGGCCTCCTGCAGGGCGGAGACGGCAGAGCTCTGGAAGCGGAGGTCGGTCTTGAAGTCCTGGGCGATCTCCCGGACGAGGCGCTGGAAGGGGAGCTTGCGGATGAGGAGCTCCGTGCTCTTCTGGTACTTGCGGATCTCGCGGAGCGCGACGGTGCCGGGGCGGAAGCGGTGGGGCTTCTTCACCCCGCCGGTGGCCGGGGCCGACTTGCGCGCCGCCTTGGTCGCCAGCTGCTTCCTGGGCGCCTTGCCGCCGGTGGACTTGCGCGCCGTCTGCTTCGTGCGGGCCATTGGAGTGGGGAGGGTAGGGAGGCTAGGGTTTGGTGGCTTCGCTGGTGGGTGGTGTGAGTTTGGGTGGAGTGGGATGGGGGCGGCGGGGGAGCTTAAATAGGGAAGAGGGGTGGGCGCGCCGGCGGGGAGGGTGAAATTTTCGGGGGAGAAGGCGCGGGAGGGTGGGCTGGTGGAGGAGGGAGATGAAGCCCGCAGCGTCGGATCGGCGGGAGATGGACGGATGGGATGGGGTTTCGGCGTGCGCACGCGGATCGTGGGGGGCGCGATCCGTGGGGTGGGGTGTACTGTGGTTTCGGACCGATCCGTGGATATGGTGTTCCCGCCTTGTGATTGGCTCGCCCGTTCTGATGGGGCCACCGGGAGAGGGACGCTATGGAATGGATCGTGGCGAGTGGCGTGGGCCGTGGGGGATTGACATGTGCGTCTGTATAATCTGGGCTTTCCAACATGTTACGGTATTTTGATTTATTTAACTTTTTTTCCCCGGATAGTTGCTTTTGATTCAAATGAAGTTTTTGGTTTAAGGTTCAAATGATTTTCTGCAGGGTCCTATGAAAAAAATGGTTTTTGAGGATTGAAATTTTCTTGAAAATGGACGTGGTATGGACCATGGACGCGAGGGGATGGATAGTGGTGTGGGGAACATGTTACGGTATTTTCATATATTTAATTTTTTGTTTCCGGATAGTTGCTTTTCATTCAAATGATTTTCTGGTGGATTCCATAAAAAATGATTTTTTTAGAAAGGCCATTGCGGCATGCTTTATTAATTGGATATAACAGTTACATCGTTTACGATTACAGCTCTAATACAAATTGGAGGATCATCATGCCACGCCTGCTTGTTTACCTCACTAAACTTAGAAAGTTCATGAGCTACCATACTAGCTTCTCTAGGACAATGAGTAAAAACAACACGAGCAAAATTGAGAGAAAAAAGTACACTCCTCGTATATCCTTGTATAACACTATTGCCGCTCCTTGTGAATTGTCATTATTTTGCATGACCTGACAACTTCAATACAGTTTGATTCAACGAGTATCTTGTTGCACCCCACCTCCCCGGGCCCCGGCTAAAAGCAGCCCGGTGCGAAGGGCACAAGCTTCGGCTGTAGCGGCGTCTTCAACGAATTGTAGATCCCACCAGCTACACAAGATAAAAGATCCCAAGTGGTCTCGGAAAATTGCACCGGTTCCACCCGGACCCGAAATTAGATGAAAAGTTGCGTCTACGTTCAATTTTACGAACTCCTCTGGTGGTTTTGACCAGCCATATCTCGATATAGGACATGGTCCTCTCCTCTTAGCTCGTTTACAATTCAGAGCAAACGCCATAATGGACTGATCCGATCTCGTTAGGTCTTGGATAGCGTCACCGTGTGTCGCTCTCCTTCTTTCCCACCAAAGGTACCAACAAGCCACAGCCACCAGATCACATCGATGCAGTTCCGTAGTCATAGAGGCATTATCCGAGTCTAACAGAAGGGACTCCAAAATCAGTGTGCCTTGCACCTCCAGAGTGGAGGCTTCATCGATCACCTCTAACATCCCGAGATCCAACCGCACTTCTTTTGTCCTGGCACACTTGAAGAAAGCGTGAGATATACTCTCACAGTCGATAGAGCATAAAGGACATTGGCTGAAACTGTGATATGGCGATTCGCCAAAATCCCCATGCAAACTCCCAACATCGCACGCCTGCATGGATTTTTATTTTTGCCGGTGTGCGAAGGGACCAAATCGCCTTCTAGACTCGGTTAGCTGCTTAGGATCCAAATGACTGAGTTCTTTCAAGTTTCCGTCCGTGTTGATAGGCCCACTCAAGATAGTAAGACAATTTGACGGTAAAATTCCTTTCTTGTTATCATGCCAAGAAACAAAATCGTCCATCCTTCTAGCAGAGAGAGGTATTTTCAAAATTCTTTCCCCATATCCCACCCAAAAAAAAAAACCCCACTGATTAGCTCTTCATCCCAAGTCTGGCTATGAGTATCAATGAGCACCGAGACTTTGGAGAGTACAATAGTCCCCCTTCTTGTCATTGCTTTCTTACTGCTGTTACTGGTGATCCAATAGTCCTCCCATATGTTATTTTTTCTCCATCACCGACTCGCCAAATATGATCACGCTTAAAAGTTTGAATACCATACCAGATACTTTGCCATGTATAGGAACTTCCATTCTTCAGCTCTTAATTAAGCAGATCACCAGAAAAAATACTATGCTCTTAACACTTCACTACAGTGAGCAGCTAGAAATGGCAAAGAAGTACTCCAGGTTCTGCACACCTATGATTTCAGGCACAGATCTGTGGCAAGTGACTAACAGCAAAGGTGACCAGATACATGCTGTTGATTTGGTGGCAAAGACATGTGGTTGTAGGAGATGGCAAGTGACTGGGTTGCCTTGCAACCATGCTTGCAGTGCAATTATAAAAGCCAAGCAGTGCCCAGAAGATTATGTCAGCCCTTTCTTCAAGAAACATATGTACATTGAAGCTTACAAGCCACAGATTTACCCTGTTCCTGGGGAACATGACTGGGCTAAGACAGGTGGCCCTGACATAGTACCACCTTACTTTGATATCAGGAAAGGAAGAAAGCAAGAGAAGAGAAGGAAGGGGAAGTATGAGGTGCCAAAACCAAAAGATAATTCAAGAATGGGGACAATTACCTGCTCAAACTGTAACCTCCAGGGTCACAAGTACACCAGCTGCACAAAACCTTTGAGGCCAGATCTTGCTATGAGAAAAAACAACCATCTGGTAAGCACTTGATATTTAACTACTTGTTACATTTATAACTATTTATTTAACCATCTCTGAGTAACCTACATATTTAACTACTTATCTGTTATGACTGCTTGTTCTGTCACAGCCCAACAGAGGTGAAGATGGTGCTCCAAGCTCTGCTCCAGCACCACCTCCAAGCTCTGCTCCACCACCACCTCCAAGCTCTACTCCAGCACCACCTGCAAGATCTGCTCCAGCACACCCTCCTCCTCCAAGATCTGCTCCAGCACCACCTCCTCCTCCAAGCTCTGCTCCACCACCACCTCCAAGATCTGCTCCAGCACACCCTCCTCCTCCAAGATCTGCTCCACCACCACCTCCTCCTCCAACCTCTGCTGCTCAATGGAGAACACCATATGCTCCCCCAAGATATGTCCACAACTATGACACAGAACAACCAAATGAGCCCAGCTACAAAAGAGGCAGGACCTGGGGCTACTTCAATTGTGGCTACAAACCAACAAATGATGATGGACAAGATGGCCCTTCCAACTGAATTCTGCTTTGGTTTAGGGTTTAGGGCTACTAAATTCCAGAACTTGCTTGTATTTTGGTGAAACTGTTGTGTTGTAATTTCAGAATTTGCTGGTTACCACACTACTGTAGGATCTGTTGAGAACAAGATGGCTGAGATGACATGAATGCACTGTATTGGGAGACTATTGTCCTATTAACTATTAGTTTGGCTTATTTGAAGAATGCACTACTAAATTTGGCTTATTTGGCTTATTAACCTAGATGGCTGACATGAATGCACTACTAGTTTGGCTTATTTGATCAACTAGTTGTCGTCAACGTCGACGACAACTAGTTTGGCTTATTTCATCAACTAGTTGTCGTCAATGTCGACGACAACTAGTTTCACTTATTTCATCAACTAGTTGTCGTCAACGTCGACGACAACTAGTTTCGCTTATTTGATCAACTAGTTGTCATCAACGTCGATGACAACTAGTTTGGCTTATTTCATCAACTAGTTGTCGTCAATGTCGACGACAACTAGTTTCACTTATTTCATCAACTACTTGTCGTCAACGTCGACGACAACTAGTTTCGCTTATTTGATCAACTAGTTGTCGTCAACGTCGACGACAACTAGTTTGGCTTATTTGATCAACTAGTTGTCGTCAACGTCGACGACAACTAGTTTCGCTTAATTCATCAACTAGTTTGCTCATTTGATCAACAGAAATATATAACATTTAACATGAATTCAAACTACAATTCAGATCCATTACACAGGTCCAGAACATAGGTTCATAATTTAAATCCATTACACCGGTCTAGAATTCTAAGTAGAACATAGATCCATTACACAGGTCTAGAATTCAAACTATTACACAGGTCTAAGTAGAACATAGATCCAGTACATTGGTTCATAATTTTAAACCTAATCTATTACAGCTCACCAGATTCATCAAGAATCTGCTTAATTTTCTTCAGCTGCTCAGATTCATCAAGAATCTGCTTCATTTTCTTCAAAAGCTCTCTCTTTGCATTATGTGCTTTCACAAGATCAAACAGAGCATACTCCAACTTCTTCTTTTCTCCCTTCATTTCATCCTTTTCTATCTTCCATGCTTCCTTCAGCATTAACACCTCTTCCTTCAACTTCTTGTTCTCCCTCACCAGCTCTGCCACCATTGCCTCAGCTTCAATCTTTGCTTCATCACAGGCTTCAAATTTTGTTGCAAATTTCTCCTCTTCCTTAAATTTGGCAAAGTTTGCCAGCTGCATCTTCTTCTCACTATCTTCCATCAGCTTGTTCACTTCAGCCTTTAAATCACTATATTTCTTCTCCACTGCCTTCTTGTCTTCAGCCAAATGCTTCATCGCCACTATATTATCACACTGTTCATCAATTCTGGCAGCAGTAACCTCATCTAACTTGCTCCACAATTGGTGCAATGCGTACTGGAGTGAATCTGGCCATTCAGGGTCTACCCACTCAACAAATCCACAATTCTCGACTTGCTATCACACAAAAACAAAACAGTATTAGATTATCGTGTTATCAAACTAGGTAAATTTACACCTACAAAACTACTGACAAAACTTACATTCTTCACTGCACACGCGAAAAAACGCCTCCCAGTGTTCCTCCCTTCATAAGCTACAAATCTCTCAGGCAATTGCTGGTGCACGCAGCAAACATACGACGAATCCACAGCAAGGCCGCAAAAAGTTGGGTCCTCGATTGTTTCGGGAATAAAGCCCCCCTCTGGATACTACAGATGAACCAAAAACGAAGAAAAGCGAGGCTTAATCAACCCCAAATCGACGAATTTTTGAAATCCCCAAATCGGCTAACCCTAACCCTAAATGGGAGAAAAGGACGTACCTCGGCACTTAATGGACCGTCGCTCGACGTCTCGCCGTCGCCCCAACTCGGCATCTCGACGGCAGCGGCGGCGGCGGCGGCCGCGGCGGCGACGGCGAAACGGGGCGGCGACTGGAGCGGCGAAGAAGAAGAGAGCTCGAGCTCGAGATGGGAGTGAGCTCGACTGTTGGGCCAGTCCGACCGGGTTTGACTCAACCACGGGTGCGGTGGTACTGACTGTGGCCCCGCCCTGTCAGAAACGGCACCGCAGCTAACGGCCGTCTCCGCCAGGTCAGCACTGACTGTGGCCCCGCCCTGTCAGAAGAGCTAACACGACCAATCAGCGCGGCCTGTGATCGTTAGTCCACAAGTTGGTACGTTTTTGAAAAAATTACCAGAAGTGGTACTGACTCGTTGTCAGTGCCCCAAATGTGGTAGTTTTATGTAATTTACTCCTATGGAATGGATCGTGGCGAGTGGCGTGGGGGACTGACATGTGCGTCTGTATAATCTGGGCTTTCCAACATGTTACGGTATTTTGATTTATTTAACTTTTTTTCCCCGGATAGTTGCTTTTGATTCAAATGAAGTTTTTGGTTTAAGGTTCAAATGATTTTCTGCAGGGTCCTATGAAAAAAATGGTTTTTGAGGATTGAAATTTTCTTGAAAATGGACGTGGTATGGACCATGGACGCGAGGGGATGGATTGTGGTGTGGGGAACATGTTACGGTATTTTCATATATTTAATTTTTTGTTTCCGGATAGTTGCTTTTCATTCAAATGATTTTCTGGTGGATTCCATAAAAAATGATTTTTTTAGAAAGGCCATTGCGGCATGCTTTATTAATTGGATATAACAGTTACATCGTTTACAATTACAGCTCTAATACAAATTGGAGGATCATCATGCCACACCTGCTGGTTTACCTCACTAAACTTAGAAAGTTCATGAGCTACCATACTAGCTTCTCTAGGACAATGAGTAAAAACAACACGAGCAAAATTGAGAGAAAAAAGTACACTCCTCGTATATCCTTGTATAACACTATTGCCGCTCCTTGTGAATTGTCATTATTTTGCATGACCTGACAACTTCAATACAGTTTGATTCAACGAGTATCTTGTTGCACCCCACCTCCCCGGGCCCCGGCTAAAAGCAGCCCGGTGCGAAGGGCACAAGCTTCGGCTGTAGCGGCGTCTTCAACGAATTGTAGATCCCACCAGCTACACAAGATAAAAGATCCCAAGTGGTCTCGGAAAATTGCACCGGTTCCACCCGGACCCGAAATTAGATGAAAAGTTGCGTCTACGTTCAATTTTACGAACTCCTCTGGTGGTTTTGACCAGCCATATCTCGATATAGGACATGGTCCTCTCCTCTTAGCTCGTTTACAATTCAGAGCAAACGCCATAATGGACTGATCCGATCTCGTTAGGTCTTGGATAGCGTCACCGTGTGTCGCTCTCCTTCTTTCCCACCAAAGGTACCAACAAGCCACAGCCACCAGATCACATCGACGCAGTTCCGTAGTCATAGAGGCATTATCCGAGTCTAACAGAAGGGACTCCAAAATCAGTGCGCCTTGCACCTCCAGAGTGGAGGCTTCATCGATCACCTCTAACATCCCGAGATCCGACCGCACTTCTTTTGTCCTGGCACACTTGAAGAAAGCGTGAGATATACTCTCACAGTCGATAGAGCATAAAGGACATTGGCTGAAACTGTGATATGGCGATTCGCCAAAATCCCCATGCAAACTCCCAACATCGCACGCCTGCATGGATTTTTATTTTTGCCGGTGTGCGAAGGGACCAAATCGCCTTCTAGACTCGGTTAGCTGCTTAGGATCCAAATGACTGAGTTCTTTCAAGTTTCCGTCCGTGTTGATAGGCCCACTCAAGATAGTAAGACAATTTGACGGTAAAATTCCTTTCTTGTTATCATGCCAAGAAACAAAATCGTCCATCCTTCTAGCAGAGAGAGGTATTTTCAAAATTATTTCCCCATATCCCACCCAAAAAAAAACCCCACTGATTAGCTCTTCATCCCAAGTCTGGCTATGAGTATCAATGAGCACCGAGACTTTGGAGAGTACAATAGTCCCCCTTCTTGTCATTGCTTTCTTACTGCTGTTACTGGTGATCCAATAGTCCTCCCATATGTTATTTTTTCTCCATCACCGACTCGCCAAATATGATCACGCTTAAAAGTTTGAATACCATACCAGATACTTTGCCATGTATAGGAACTACCATTCTTCAGCTCTTAATTAAGCAGATCACCAGAAAAAATACTATGCTCTTAACACTTGTGCACATATTGATTTCGCTTTGGAGAGTAGTCATCAACATTGTTTAGATAACATTGCCAAGTTGAAACTCTCCAAATCTCGAAACCCCATACCTCCATGCTTTTTAGGAATACACATCTTTCACCAAGCAAACCAGTGCATATGTTTTTGTTGATCTTCATCTCCCCACCAGAATTGGGACACTGCATCGATTATCCCTTTGCATGTCGGTTTAGGAAGTTTGAACACCGACATCACATAAACTAGAACTTATTGAATATCAGGCTTTATAAGTGATCCTTGCCACCAAAAAGAGCATCTTTTCCATTTTTTCAGCATATTACAAGCCATGTCAATTAGATGTTGAAAGCAGTCTGTCCTGTCCACCCCAACCAATGGTGGTAAACCAAGATATTAATAGCTTCCGTCATATTCTCCAAAATAGTACATACTTCAACCCTCATGTCCATCACAGTACAAGGACTAAAAAATATGCTTGATTTTGCTATGCTTACCAACTATCCCGATGCTGCACAATAATCATCAAGGGCACTCTTCAGACTAGCCGCATTAGTAGAATCAACTTTCATCGGGATTAAATAATCATCAGTAGATGTGAAATAGATCGGGCAGTCCTACAAACCTTCACACCAAAAATCATCATCTTCTACTTCATCCAACCAATAAACAATCATGCTTTGTTTTCTATATGCCTTCTTCAAGCTTTATTCTCATGTCTAAGTAGCTTATATCTGCTTGAAGTATGTGTTCATCCTTAAGAATGGCTCCCAGTAGATTGAAGTATGCTTTTATGCTTATAGACTATTGTCCATTATCATCGGTCTCAATTTGCTTATCATCAATGACATCGCATACCTCAATAAAGTTATTCAACCCATGCTTACTACCCTGAGTTCTCCATATCTGCTCAAAGATTAATAACAATGAGAGGATGTTACCTCGCTTGCATGCTAGGTGGGCTAGAGAGGAAGAAGAAGCTAAAATTGTTGAAATGAATAGTAAGACTGTTAATGTTTACACTATCCAAACCACTAATGATGATCCTCCCAACCTCTTTAAAGATGATGATATTGATTTTGATAATGCAATCTTACTGAAGTCATAAAGTTCCTTCAAAAAATTGCTAAGGCCCCTGATGCTAGTAAGTTGAACATTGCTTTTACTAAACACATCACTAATGCTCTTATCAAAGCTAAGAAAGACAGCTTGAAACCTCTATTCCTAGAAAATTACAAGATGGTTGGGAGCCCACTATTAGGATGAAAATAAATGACTTTGATTCCAATACTTTGTGTGATCTTGGTGCAAGTGTTTCTATATGTCTAAAAGTTTACATGACATGCTTGATTTGAAACTTATGGAGGATTGTTATTTAAATGTGCACCTTGCTGATTCTTCCAAAAAAACTTTTGGGAAGGATTGATGATGTTCTTATTATTGTTAATAACAACTATGTTCCCATTGATTTTATTGTTATGGATATTGAAAGCAATGTTTCTTGTCCCATAATTTTGGGAAGACCGTTTTTGAGAATGAGAACTGTTGGTGCTATCATTGATATGAAAGAGGGAAATATAAGGTTTCAGTGTCCTCTTAGGAAAGGGATGTAACACTTCCCTAGAAAGGGAATGAAGCTACCTTTTGAATCAATCATAAGGTCTAGCTATGCTCTTGATGTTGGTAAGGCCTCCGAAAAGACTTGATATTTGGCATTGCGCATAGCTAAAAGACGTTAAAGAAAAACGCTTATGGTAGGCAACCCATTTTTCTTTCAGTTTGTTTTTATTTTTCTTGATTCATGGTTGTTGTTACCTCTCTAGCAACTCCATTGTATCTTTTTCTTTTGATTTTGTACCAAGAAGTAGCCTCTGACGCAGTGTTGATTTGCTGTCGAGAAACAGATTTTATGTGCATGTTGCAGAAAATCTTTAAAAATCCCAGAACGTGATCTTTTTCTGAATGTTTTTAAAAAATGCCTGAAACTTGTATCTATATTTCATTAGTTTTGACTTTTATTATTTGAGCCACGTAAGTGCCTCGTAAAATCCGATCTATGGATTGTTCTGTTTTTGACAGATTCTGTCTTTATTTGCATCCGCCTCGTTACGAGCATTATTTGTGGTACTTTTTGACAGAACCTGCTATGAATATGACCCTTCGGATTCACGAAGGAACACATTTCTGCAAGTGCCAAAGAACTTGCTGGTACATTTTAATTCACAAATCACAACATAGGTGTTCTGTTTTGCTGCCGTTGTGGCATCTCATGATCTGGTAATACATTCATGGACATTCATTCTGTAACCAATACAATTTCCGGGTACCTTGTAGATGAACTCTGTAACAAGATCTTGCAACACATCACAGTAACGGGCTACACTACATACAACTCTCATAAATAAGATGTCAAATTAAAAGGTCATGGCAACGCACTCCTCCCTTACAGCTGCAAAGAGGTCTGAGTTCATGTATCGCTCGCCCCCGCTTGGGAACATGGTCACAATCATCTTCCCCTTGTTCTCTTCCCTCGCCGCAATCTAAA
This sequence comes from Puccinellia tenuiflora, assembly GCA_012064385.1. Taxonomy (NCBI): domain Eukaryota; kingdom Viridiplantae; phylum Streptophyta; class Magnoliopsida; order Poales; family Poaceae; genus Puccinellia; species Puccinellia tenuiflora. Next base: position 275,096 of record QRDG01001782.1, on the reverse strand, counting down.
GATAAATTTGTGTCGGATGCTTTATTAAAGACCAGAGAAGGAAATTAATAATAGAAATACAAAAAAGCCAATAGAATTTTTCTTTCTTTCTTTAAATGTAAATTTCTTATATTCTGGAACTGGGTTTTCCTGTTTCCCGTTAACCACAACAGAAACATCAAGTATAGAGAAAATAAATAGGAGATGTGAACCTTCAGGCAAGCTGCCAAGTTTGCTCCAGAAGATATGCCCACAAGCAGGCCTTCTTCCATTGCCAGCCTCCTCGCGTTTGCCATTGCGTCCTCAGTGGTCACGCTAACTGCTTCATCGATGACCGAGGTGTCCAAGATATCTGGTAAGAATCCTGGTCCTATCCCCTGGATTTTATGCTTGCCTGGCTCCCCACCTGAACAATGCCATCATGCAAGCCAAGTAGACAAAAGATTGTCAATGTCAGTAACGTACTATTTTGTTGTTGTTCCGGTGTTTTTGTTAGCTGGTATCACACAATCTCAAGCAAATGTGGAGCCATATAATTATCTGGACCACAGGTTTCAATCATGAAAATATGATGAAGCACAATTTATTGGCACATAATTAACTGCTACCTAAAAATGAATACAATCCTTTTCAAATTAAAAAGGAAACATTTTCTCTAAAAAAAGCGAAAAGTGAAACTAATGGACTGAAAAATAGACACCAAGCAGAGCTACAACCACGATGGGCATTGTAGGGAATATTAGATGCCCAAACTGTTTCGCATGTTCTCTATCATTTAACACGATAATCTGTTAGTTTAATTCTATGAAGCATAAAAGCACTGAAAAATATCTATGTGACCTTAAATGGTCATTGCTGATGATTTCCAAGGGTTACGGGGTAACTGGTTCTTGATTTTGGAGTCCAACTAGGATAATTTACCTGCAATTACCGGGCTCTCTGCAGGTTCCACACAAATGATCTTCACATTTGGGTTTTGCATCTTCAGATACTTTCCGACACCAGTTACCGTACCTCCTGAGCCTGAACCGGCAACAAAAATGTCCACCTTGCCAGCAGTATCCTTCCAAATCTCTGGTCCTGAAAATGGGATACAACTTTAAGAGCGAACTTATAAACACAGGTCTATATGGAAGTACTCCTTTCTTATAAATATCATATGTCAAGCCATCTTGAGACAGTACCAGTCCATCTGATGTGCGCCTCAGGATTTGCTGGATTCGAGAACTGATCAAGAACATGTACGTTGGGTAATTCCTTCTTCAGCTGTTCAACCTTGTCAACTAGTCCTGGAAACCCGAGTGCTGGATCTGCCATGTGGTCACAAAAACAAATCACGCTGATTGCAAGGAAAATCAGACCTAAGCAAGCAATCAAAGTAAACATTTGTTTATCGTTGAGGCAGGAAGCTGACGCTATGTATCTATTTATCTTACCAGTTAAGAACAACTCAGCACCCATGTATCTCAACAAGATCTGTTTATCAAGCGAATACTGGGCCGGCATCACCGCGACGAACCTGTAGCCTTTGCTCAGAGCAACGAGAATCAATCCTAGCCCCAAATTACCGCTCGTCGGCTCTACCAGAGTCGTGACACCGGGTGAAATCAAACCTTTCTCTTCAGCGTCTTCAATCATTCTGAAGAAAGCATAGAGAAATGGGCACAACATAAGTTCGTAGTTCCTAATACTTACCATATCTTTTGCCGGGAAATGAATGTTGGCAAGTGCAATAATATATATACTTTCAACAAAAGTCACTGCCTTTTTCAGCCAAAAAAAAGTGCCTTATTATCGCCAGTTCGCCACCACAAGCCCCTACAGCCAAACGACAAAATGGTAGCTTACTGAAGGCTGGGGTTCTTAGCTGGATTTTTATCACTTGCTCAAGCGCTCAACAAGCACAAACAAAAACTAGCTCTGCAATCTAACCCAATCCTAATGATTTCTGAAAGGAAACGAGCCGTACCAAAACGAGTTAATAGTACTACCTCAGAGCGCTGCGGTCCTTGACGGAGCAGAGGGGCTGGTAGGCCTCGATCTTGCCGACGATCCGGGCATCCACTCCGTCCTTCCCGGTGATCCGCTTCAGCTCGATCAGCGGCGTCCATCCTATAAGCTGAACAAAATCATTTGCTCCACATGAGCCTCGTCTAATCCACCTAAATCTCAGTAAAAAGCTAAGCTAAAAAACACGGTCGCCCATGAACATGTAGGGGGGGGGGGGTGGGGGGGAAGAGACTGCCTGCCTGGGTGACGTCGGAAGCGATGTGTTCCTGCCCGATTCCGCCGTCCCCGAGCAGGGAAGGGACCCCTCTCCTGCCAGTCCCCTCCGCCTCCTCTCCCGGCGCCATGGATGCTCCTCCCCTGTTTCTGGTTTCTCACGGGGTGAGGAGAAAGGGCAGCGCAGCGACGACTGATGGCTCCGCCCTGCTGCAAATCGCCGAATTGGTACAGTATTTGTTTTGGAGCTCGTTGCAGGTTGCCGCCATTTGTTTACTACCTTGCGTGGTCCACCCTTATCCAGTGGACTGTCACCGGAGGAAAGGGATTTTTAAAAGTAGCCATGGCGATGTTAAACTTTGCCACAGGTTCTGGTCATAATCCTACAGAGTCAAACAGCATCGTTTTGTGTGTTTTTCAATTCACGCGATATGCATACGGGTTTTTGCCTCCAAGCTCGTTCTCGATGGTTTAGTTCTAGACTAAACACAAGGACCAAGAAAACAAGTGAAGCAAACAATTGTGAGTTGGTAACATTAAAATAGGGTCTGTCTAATGCTCAGACGTCAGCCATGTTGTCAGCCATTTTGATTTCCAACTAGTACAGTATTAATTTAAGTTCCCAATCGATGGATTAGGCCATCTCCAATGCGCCGATCCAAACGGACATGTTTTTGGTCCGTTTTTGCTCCGTTTGGGTCGGGAAACGGACAGGGGTTCGTCCCCGTCCGGCCTTTTCTGGCCAGTGCACCCAACGGACCGACCCATTTGGTCCGTCCTGGATTTTTTTTTTCAGGCAATGTATTTCAAACAAATTGCAATATACATAGAGACATCGCCATATCGACATCACATTGTACCCAAAAAGAGGCGCCTGAGTTCCCATTTGCCTCGGCATCACATAGTACCAAAAAAAGAGGAGCCCAAGGCCCCATTCTCCACATAGTTCATGGGCAACATATAAATTGAGATGAATCAAACAACTCTTTCCATGAAAAGCTTTTGCTTCTTCTCGACCCATGCTCTTTTCCTCGGGGTCATGGTGTTGAGATCGGCCATCATGATCCGGGACTCCTCAGCGAGCAACGTTTGCTCCGCTTCCATGGCCCTAGCCCGGGCATTGGTCTCATCGATCTCGAGCTTCTTCTTTTGCAAATCGAAGAAGTTCTTTGCGGTCTCCTCTCTCTCCCGCCGCTTCTTCTCTTCCCTCTCCTTCTTCTCCTCGATGGCTTTGTCCTTTTGGGATATGAACCCATTCAAGGTCTCTTGCAATGCAAGTGTCGTGGCATCACGCTTGGCCTCCAACTTGGTGCTTGTCCTTCCTCTCGGCCTTTTCCCATCATTTGGGCGGATGGGCTCATCGTCGGCCACCGAGGCCCCTCCTTTCTTCATGGATGCCATGAGGTCCTATCCATTTTGGACAATCCTTGAGCTCATTCCAACAATGAGTCAAGGTAAAGGGTTTCCCCCCATGTTGACTCTTGAATGTTTCCAAAGCTTGAAGTAACTATTTGATAATCAAAATACCAAACACATATTGATCCTAAACCCCTAGAAGACATATGGAAAGTATAACTCGAATGGACGGAGAAATGATCGAGAACATACCAAATCCTTCACCCCAACGCCACTCACGGGCCAGGAAGCACATTGCTCGTAGGAGGCAACGAATTTGCTTGTCTCCGCTGAAATGAAACCCCATCTCTTTTGGAGAGAGCACTCGTTGCGTTTGCTCTCGAATGACCGGCCAAGATCCCGGGTTGTAGCAAACTTGCGGTGTTCATGGAAGTAGCCATGGCATCTCTTCCAAAATACTTGCCCCTTTTGCTCGGCCCCCGTGATTGCATCTTGCCCGATTTCCATCCATGCTTCGCAAAGCAATATGTCTTCCGGTTGGGAGTAGGCCAAAGTCCGCTGGGATTGGGCCCTGGGCTGCGCGGCGGCTTGTCGAGCTAGCTCGTCCGCGAACAATGGCTCGTCGTCGATGGTAACGACCTCGTCGGTGGCCTCCTAGGTCTCGGTCTGGCCATCTCCATTGATCATGTCGGCCATTAAAGCCTCCCCGTAGCCATGGCCGTGCTCATCGTAGTACGCCGGGTCATCCGGGGCGGGCGCGGTCATTTCGTCGAACAGGTTCCGTGCGGGGAGATCGCCCACAGGGACGGCACGCCGCCGCTTCACTCCTACCTCGGGCGAGTCGACGGCGAGAGGGTCCGTGTTTAGATCGATGGAATCGCCCATGTCCGGCGACGTGGACAAGCGCGACCCTCCGACTGGGCCGTGGCCGGGAAGATAGCCATACGGTGGCGTGCCTGCCGCTGACGCGGACGGTGAATGGGACTTTGGCGGACGTGCTGAGGAAGCCGAGCTCGCCGCGGCCACGACACCGCCCACCGCCGGCAGCGGCGGTTGGACGAACCCTCGCATGAGGAGGGCCGCGGTCTTCTGGGCGATGACATCTGTGTCCGCGGAGGCCGCGGCTGCGGCGGCCACGGCAACGGCGGCCGCGTTCGCGACCGCCTCGGCCTGCGCCTTCGCGGCCGCCGCCTTCTGTCTGTTCCTCCTGTGGCCCCTCTTCTGCGTCTCCCTCGCTCGCTCCTTGTCGGTGAGCTCTTTCTTCGGCCTCTTCAGCTTCGTGGTGGGCGGTGGGACTGTGGTGGGGTCCGCGGCGTCGAGCACGACGGTGGTTTCGTCGACGTCTCCGCCGGTCGCCATGGGTGTTTTCGCGGGAGAGGGCGGGAGACGGAGGGAAAGGGAGGGGAGATGGCGCCAAATAAGGGTTCTGTGGCTGCTGGGCGGGCCAGGGAGTGGGATGGGGTGGACACCGCGCGGAGTCCAGACGCGTCCGCGCCGACGCAAACCCGGCTCAAATTTGGGCCGGATTTGGGTCGAAACGGACCAAAAAACGGACGCATCGGCGCGTTGGGCTCTGGTTTCAACCTATCCAAAGCGAAACGGACCGTTTCGAACGAAATGGGTCGGCGCGTTGGAGATGGACTTAGTTGACCCTGGATGCATTGCATATCGTTTTTCTTTCAACCCAGCGTTCCCATCCCTTTGAGTTCACACCCATTTGATCTGCTGGGCTTTAATGGGTTACTTCTCTTTTTCATATGCCGTAGGATGTACTCCCTCTGATCCGATAAGAGTGTCACAAGTTGCTTGTACGATTTGTTCCCATTATGCTGTTTTTTCACCACATTTTTTACGGATCAAAGAGAGTAGCAATGTTGAAGACGACGACGTGCTCTCGTGGTGCCTTCTTGCCCTAAGTTGCCGCTGTTCTTGTTAGCGTAGCCTGGTTTTAGCTTAGGCGCCTCAAGTTTTTTTTTTTGCTGTATCTTTTGTTTGCTTGAGGTGTCCGATGCTTGTAAGCTGTTCATCAGCATGCTATTTCGGCCGTGTGAACTCTGGAGCTTTGTTAATTTAAAGCTGGGCACTTGTGCCTTTTTTCTAAAAAGTAGCAATGTTGAATGATTTGTTTCCCATTATGCTGTTTTCTCACCATATTTTTTACGGATCAAAGAGAGTAGCAATGTTGAGTGATTTTTTTCCGTAACTCTTTTGCTTACATGTAGATAGAAAATTTCAGTCACAATAAATGGAAAAAAAATCAGTTGCAATCTATTTACAACTCGAAAAATTTCAGTTGTAATTAGAAAAAACTTAGTTGTAGCACCAACTTGCGACAAGAAGAAACTCAGTTCCAACCCCATTTACAACTACAAATACATCAATTGCAAAACCGACTTGTTATTAGAAGAAACTCAGTTGCAACCCTATTTGCAAATTGAAGCATTTTTTTTTTAAAAAACTTGCTTTTCATCCCATTTTATAGTACAAAGTAGTTTTCTCGTAGAAAAGCAAGTTAATACTTAATAGTACAAAGATGCTTTTCGTCCCAGCTTATACTTGAAAAGCATTTTTTATAACAAATTTGCTTTTCATTCCAGTATATAGTACAAATTGTTTTATATGATAGAAATGCAAGTGTATAGTATGAAGTTGCTTTTCGTCCCGTTATATTACAAAATTTATTTTGTCATAGAAAACAAGTTTATAGTAAAAAGTTGCTTTTCAAAAATATATATCCGAATATATTCATGAGGGGTCTAGTTTCGAACACCTCGTCGCGAGGAAGACTATAACGAAAACCAATTTTAGTTTGGACGCTCCGTTTAAAAGTTATGCTTTTTCTAAAAAATTAAAATAGATTTGCATGTAGCTGCTTTTGTCCATATAGGCCTCGTGCACTCAGACCAAAAAAAGCCATGCAAAAGAAAGCGCACGCGGGCTTTGAAGCATTGACCTGGACCAGGCTTAGCTAGCTGACCGACCTAAACTAGTCATGGCTAACACAAACCTAGTCTAACTCAAACCAAACTTTCTTAATTATTAACTCACGTACCTAGTTGAAACAAAGTGAAAAGCTAAGTCGCCGAGTTAGAAAAGAGAGGCGACGGCCTAGGGTTTCAACCCTAGCCGCCCCCGCCACCGCCATCAGCATCTTCATCGTCTCCTTCGTCCGCGAATCGACGGGTCCCTGCCTCCTCTAGTTGTCGCTCTGGCGCTAGGAGGGATGGGGACCTCGAACCTGCGCACGACGCTATAGTAAGGTCCCTAATGTTAGAGTTTGGTTTTGGTTGTCACCTTCTTTATCAATGGAGATGGCATCGTTTTCAATAAGTGATCTTTGAGCCATCGTTTGACGGCGAGATCTTCTTTCCGGTGTTAATGGTGGTATCGAAAGATTAAGTTTATCTAGGTATGGTTCTTCAGATCTTGCTCCGCCAGATCGATTTTGAATTTTTTCTCATGGTTGTCGCGAGCAGGTTTGTCCTCGCAATATCTGTCCCGGCTACTTCATCCTCGACAGTGGTGATTCGTTCTCTCGGCTCCCAATGACGTCGACCAAGTTGTACGGTTGTCTTTTCCTGAAATATCGGTATTGGTACTCTTGCCGATGTTGTTTGATTAATTTAATGGCTGCGTGCGTGCACAAAGACTTGGCATTGCGGCTCAAAATTAAAATTATAGGAGAACCTTTATTGGTATTCACAGGTCTGTGGTTTGGTATCTTTGCCACTATTCTACGACTGCCTTCAGAAAAATACAAGATTGTGTCATGGAAGAAGAAAATGTTTGAAGTTCTCGAAGATTTCCTTGTCTCCTTTAGTCTTTATTTTGTAATCGTTGTAGTCAGTTCCTGCATCTATGCCATGTATTATTTGTCACTATAATATATATGGTATTAATTGTAAAAAAAAAACTCACGTACTAGTAGACTAATAACCAAACTAGTACTAGGACACGACTTGACCAACTCCAACTCCAAATCTAAGACGGTGAGGTTAGATTAATTCCAATACCTCCCCTTATCTAAATTCGTCATCTCCTCGTACTCTCTGATCTTGACTTTGGAGATTCGGGCCTTGCCGATCCAACTCCGACACATGATTCGGACTATCAGCCTACACGGTCGCATCTACGCGTGCAACATGTAAGACTGGACGCACCATCGGTCTTCACGTCGTACAACTTAACTTGGTCACTGTGCCAGTACACATCAAGGTTGATCTTCTCGCTGACACACGGAGATGACCGCCTTACCACCTTGTCTTCACACACGTCTTCGCTCCTTGGAGATACACCTCACTGGAGTACCTCGACCGTGACATATCACGTCTTCGCCCCTTGGAGATATATGGTTCCGGAATCCCTTGACCGTGATGCGCTTTAACTGCAACGAACGTCCTCACGGGTACAAGCACTTTGGGCACAACCACGACTCACATAGACACGACGCCGACTAACCACGTGAACATGAACACCCTTGACTCCTCGATTCACACTCCCGCGGAGGATGAACTTGACAAGACTCCCAGCACCGCACCTCAGCACCACCACTCCATCAATGATCATCCACCTCTGTTTGCTTACGGATGACATATCCATGCCGCCTCTTTCGTGTCGCTCCGCCGAGCAACAATCACCCACCACCTTGCATACGATGACGTGCTCATCGTCTCCACACGGTCGCTCCGCCGAGCGGCGGTCGCCCGACCCGAGGCGCTAGTACGGGTCGCCTCCCCATGGCAAGCGTAGCTTCAAATCTTCGGCCTTGCTATGGTATCAAATGTTGGGTTTCACACATAGGCGATCGCATCAAACTAGACGCACTAGTGGAAAATAGCCTATAGGTAAGGTGTTACCAGTGGCGCATCTGGCCTCATGCACCACTAGTAAGCACCTTACCTGTGGCGCATCTAGCGTCCAATGCGCCACTGGTAAGTTCTGCCCCAAGGGCTACAGAACATGCCATGTTACCAGTGGCGCACGTATAATACCTTAAAAAAACTAGAGAAAAAAACACATCCAATCCAAATTGCCTACGACCTTTTGAGCCGTTTAAGATTTTAGGGCAAAAAAATTATAAAGGGCCTCACTTACCCGTGGCGTACGGGATGCATGGTGCGCCACGGGTAGTTGTAATACTCGTGGTGCACCACTATGAGATGCGCCACGGGTAACCTGGGGGGCAACACCACGATCCGATAGCTCCCAGCGATCCGACGGCTCATAGCGACTTAAACTAGCACACAGTCCGTGTGCTCCTTCTTGTTTTTGATTGGCCGAGAGGATAGAGGCATGTATTGGCACCTCTCCTCTCCTCCTCTCTTCCTCCTCTCCTCTCTATCTCCTCCTCCTCCTCCTCCTCCTCTCTTCCTCCTCTCCTCTCTATCTCCTCTCTTCCTCCTCCTCTCTATCTACTCCTCCCTCCTCCATAGCCGCAACCCTACCTCCCTCCTTCTCCTCCATGGCCGCCGCCCCGACCTCCCTCCTCCCTCCTCCATGGCCGCCGCCCCGACCTCCCTTCTTCTCCTCCATGGCCTCCTCCATGGCCGCCGCCCCGACCTCCCTCCTCCATGGCCGCCGCCCCGACCTCCCTCCTTCTCCTCCATGGCCGCCGCCCCGACCTCCCTCCTTCTCCATGGGTCCCGACCTTCCTCCTCCCTCCTCCATGGCCTCTGCCCCGACCTCCCTCCGACCTGGTCGTCCCCGCTTCCTCCGGCCTCGTCCCGTCCCCGTACCCGCCTCCGGCCTCCTCCGGACCCCTCCGACGAGCCCCTGCCGGCTCGCCCCGTCCCCGTCCCGGTTGCCGTCCCCGTCGAGGACGAATGTGACTTTTTTTTATTTGAAAATTGTTACTAGTGGCGGACCAAAATAGGGTGCGCCACGGGTATATGATTTAAAAAAAATCAAAATTGTTAGCAGTGGCGCACCAAAATGAGGTGCGCCATGGGTAACTGAACTACCTGTGGCGCATCAGCATGGTGCGCCACTGGTAAATATTACCAGTGACGCGGTAGCCGTGGCGTACCGTGATGCGCCACTGGTAAGGAAAATAGGTGCGCCACTGGTAGGCTTTTTCCTACTAGTGACGAACACACTAAGACGACAAACTCGTGACAGGGGTGCGTGTCGCACCTTCTAAATCTTTTCTTTATTTTTGTTTTCTCACGCCTCACGTTAATCTTCTGATTACAAAACGCACACATATATGATATATATATTGTACCATGCTTAGCTAGTTGACCAACTCAAACCAAACTTTCCTAATTACTAACTCACGTACTAGTGGACTAACCAAATTAGTACTAGGACACGACTTGACCAACTCCAACTCCAACTCTAACACGGTGAGTTTAGATTAATTCCAACACTGGTACCTTGTAGATGAACTTCGTAATAAGATCTTGCAATAGATCACAGTGAAGGGCTATACTTGAAATAGGCTTTCGCCCAGCTTTATAAATAAAGCATAACAACCAAATCATTCGCCCACAACATCCATAACGAGCTACACAACATACAACTCTTCAATAAGATGTCAAATCAAAAGGTCATGGCGACACACTCCTCCCTTACAGCTTCAAAGAGGTCTGAGTTCATGTATCGCTCGCCCCCGCTTGGGAACATGGTCACAATCATCTTCCCCTTATTCTCTTCTCTCGCCGCAACCTAAATATAAATTTGTGTCGGAAGGTTTATTAAAGACCAGAGAAGGAAATCAATATTAGAAATACAAAAAAAGCCAATAGAGATTTTCTTTCTTTCTTTAAATGTAAATTTGTTATATTCTCCAACTGGGTTTTCCTGTTTCCCGTTAACCACAGCAGAAACATCAAGTATAGACAAAATAAATAAATCAAATAGGAGATGTGAACCTTTAGGCAAGCAGCCAAGTTTGCTCCAGAAGATATGCCCACAAGCTGGCCTTCTTCCATTGCCAGCCTCCTCGCGTTTGCCATTGCGTCCTCAGTGGTCACGCTGACTGCTTCATCGATGACCGAGGTGTCCAAGATCTCTGGTAATAATCCTGGTCCTATCCCTTGGATTTTATGCTTGCCTGGCTCCCCACCTGGACAATGCCATCATGCAAGGCAAGTAGACAAAAGATTGTCAATGTCAGTAACGTACTATTTTGTTGTTGTTCCAGTGTTTTTGTTAACTGGTACCACATAATCTGAAGCAAATGTGGAGCCATATAATTATCTGGACCACAGGTTTCAATCATGAAGATATACGAAGCGCAATTTATTAGCACATAATTAACTGCTACCTAAAAAATGAATACAATCCTTTTCTAATTACAAAGGAAACAATTTTCTCTAAAAAAGCAAAAAGTGAAACTAATGGGCTGAAAAATAAACACCAAGCAGAGCTACAACCACGATGGGCATTGTAGGAAACATTAGATGCCCAAACTGTTTCGCATGTTCTCTATTATTTAACACGATTATGTGTTAGTTTAATTATAGGAAGCATAAAAGCACTGGAAAATATCCATGTGACCATAAGCAGTCATTGTTGATGATTTCCAAGGGTTGTGGGGTAACTGGTTCTTGATTTTGGAGTCCAACTAGGATATTTACCTGCAATTACCGGGCTCTCTGCAGGTTCCACACAAATGATCTTCACATCTGGGTTTTTCATCTTCAGATACTTTCCGACACCGGTTACCGTACCTCCTGAGCCTGAACCAGCAACAAAAATGTCTACCTTGCCAGCAGTATCCTTCCAAATCTCTGGTCCTGAAAATGGGATACAACTTTCAGAGCTAACTTATAAACATAGGTCAATATGGAAGTACTCCTTTCTTATAAATATCATATGTCAAGTCATCTTGAGACGGTACCAGTCCATCTGATGTGTGCCTCAGGATTTGCTGGGTTCGAAAACTGATCAAGAACATGTACGTTTGGTAATTCTTTCTTCAGTTGTTCGACCTTGTCCACTAGTCCTGGAAACCCGAGTGCTGGATCTGCCATGTGGTCACACACACAAATCAAATTGATTGCAAGGAAATCAGACCTTAGCAAACAAGTAAACATTTGTTTATCCTTAAGACAGGAAGCAACTACGTTGACACTATCTATCTTACCAGTTAAGAACAGCTCCGCACCCATGTATCTCAACAAGATCTGCTTATCAAGCGAGTACTGGGCTGGCATCACCGCAACGAACCTGTAGCCTTTGCTCAGAGCAATGAGAATCAATCCTAGCCCCAAATTACCGCTCGTTGACTCTACCAGAGTCGTAACACCGGGTGAAATCAACCCTTTCTCCTCAGCATCTTCAATCATTCTGAAGAAAAGCATAGAATAGTAGGCACACCATAAGCTCCCTCTGTCCCAAAATATAAGGCGTCCTTTAATTTCGCTAGTCAACGACGTACAATTTTGACCGTAATTTGTACTTATAATATGTCCGCAAAATTAGTATATAGATATATGAAATGAAAGAATTTTCAAGACGACTCCAACAATACCATTTACACATTCTCAATCCCTAAAATTCATTATATATTACTGGTCAAAGTTGAGCATTAAAGACCAACATAAAAATAGCGCGCCTTATATTTTGGGAGGGAGGGAGTAATTCATAATATTTACCATATGTTTTGAAGGAAATGGATGTTGGCAAGTGCAAGAATATATACTTCAAAAAGAGTCACTGCCTACCCCAGCAAAAAAAAAAAAAAAAAAACTGCCTTACTGAAGGCTGGGATTCTTAGCTGAATTGCTATCACTTGCTCAAGTGCTCAACTAGCACAAACAAAAACTAGCTTTCCAGTCTAACCTAGTCCTAATATTTCTGAAAGGAACATCAAACCGAGTTGATAGTACCTCAAAGCGCTGCGGTCCTTGACGGAGCAGAGGGGCTGGTAGGCCTCGATCTTGCCGACGATCCGGGCATCCACTCCGTCCTTCCCGGTGATCCGCTTCAGCTCGATCAGCGGCGTCCATCCTATAAGCTGAACAAAATCATTTGCTCCTCGCCTAATCCACCTTAATCTCTTACTAGTAAAAAGCTAAGCTAAAAAACACGGTCGCCCATGAACATGTAGGATTGGGGGAAGAGACTGCCTGCCTGGGTGACGTCGGAGGCGATGTGTTCCTGCCCGATTCCGCCGTCCCCGAGCAGGGAAGGGACCCCTCTCCTGCCAGTCCCCTCCGCCTCCTCTCCCGGCGCCATGGATGCTCCTCCCCTGTTTCTTGGCTTCTCGCGGGATGAGGAGAAAGGGCAGCGTGTACGCCATGCTGCAAATCGCCAAATTGGTAGGAGTACTACGACGTAGGAGTATTTGTTTTGGCGCGACTTCTACAGTACCTTTTACTACTCACGAGGAGAGGACCGGTATGAATTCAACTAACGGCAGAGATTAAGCGTTGAGGATTAGGCCCAGGAGGCCCAGTAAGCCGTAATGAAAATACGACTCGCTTCAAATCGTCCTGTCTGCCGCTGCCGCCTCTACATCGGACGCGGATACCGCCGCCTCGACCTCGGACGCGGACACCGGCTGGTTCCTCTGACTCGACTTCTCCCCCATACTGGAAAGCCAACCCGTTCGTGTTGCATATCGCCGGCCCAATCTCCGTCTGAGGCACAAGGCATGTGTTCCCCCTCCCTTGTGATAACTGATGAACATTCAGTTATGTAGTACGCATTCTCTTGTTTTGATGCAGGAATGTACGGAGTAATATACTATGCTAGAGCTGTGCATGACATCGTCAGAAACACTGTTGATTAATTAGTTGCTTGGTATGTAATAAACAATGAATGTTCATCGCCAGAATCAGCTGTCTTCATGTCTTCCCTAGGTGTGTGAACAAAGTACTCCGTAGTAGTTAGTCAATATAAGCTGCTGCAGGTGATTCGCTAGCAGTGGTTAGGTCAGCCTATCGGTTTGAGCTGCGCTTGTGCAGCACACAAGTAGTATAGTTAGATCCCTTGTGTATCAGTTTCAGCACACCGCAAACGCACAAGAAAAGCAAGCAAGTTTGCTGTACCAAAGTGTGTGTGTCCGTTGCCTTGGAGTTTGAGCTGTGTTCAAGTGTGCTAAGCGTGAGTAGCTCAAGTTGGACCTAACAGTGACCAGCGTTTTCGAAGTATTGGTTGCTGAATTTGTTTGACATTTTCATTCAGCTTTGTCTAATGAAAGTTTGCGCCTCACTCTACATTTTTGCTGTGAGAACAGAGAATGATCATGTATGTAACTGTGTTTTGTGTAAATGTTGAGAATCCCCTTCCATGAGTGCACATTTCTCCAATAGTTTTTATCTGTGTGTAAGTACCACTTACCAACAGGAAAAGAAAATATTGCACTGAGCAAGCAACCTTAGGCATGATGATATATATGTGCGCAAGATAGAGAGAAGGATTTATGTAGTGTAGTTTGGTTCGTGCTGTAAGCAATGTACATTGAAGCAAAACCAATTCATCAATCAGTCATTTTCATTTTCTGGTTTCTTGTATTTCTACAGAAATTGAAGCAGCTTCTACGAGCCAGGGGCAATGAGTTGGTGGTTGAAGTGTTTCAAGCTCATGTTCCTGCAGCAAGGGCATTTGGATCAAGGGGATGTGGTAGTAGTGATCTTACTAATGGCACAATTGTTGCTTTCGGTTGTTAGATTTGCTAATTGTCTTATTGTTAGTTTATGGAACTTGTGTGAGGAGTTATTGCGTCTATGGTTGCAGTTGTACAATTTGTTCTGTTATTTTGTGATCTTCAAACGTATGGAGATGGACCTGAATATCATGTATATTTTGGCGAAAAGATACTTATGCAGCTATTTTGGTTCACTGTTCCAAATCCGACAATAGTTAATGTCAGTTTCAAGCTATTGCATGTGATAGATAGTGGGTTAAAAAATGAAAAGCAGCATACATAGTTTGGGTACACTTACATCTGAATTCAGATTACACTGATATTGATTGAATTCAAATTAAAACCGAAGAAACTGAATAGAACTAACAATGTCGAAACCGAATCTTCATATTGCGGGTCATCTTCGAGACCGCCATCCAATTCCACCATTCCCAGTAGCCCTATGGGTGGCTGCCGCTCTCTGTTTCGTCCCCGAGGCCGGTGCCGCCAATCTGTCCCGGTTATCGTCGACAACAGAAAGCAACAAATGATCAGTGAGGAGTGGGCCACCGTCAAGCACCTCGTATATGTGCACAATAACTGGGTACGTTTCCCCTACCAAGCACATCCAGCGCAGCCATACGCTGGGTATGGGACAGCATCACGTGCCCCTCCTCTGGATACAAATCAGGCTCGCCGCGCTGGAAGATCTCCTCGGGGAATTGCCTCTTGTCGGTCATGTCGATGCGTTGCGAAATTTAACTTCAATACCTGCATCAGTTTAAACTTCAGAGTAAGCATCGGGAATAGCTGCCAACAATTTCAAATCATTCATCACATTATCAGAATATGGTTAAACTGCTAATTGACGTAACTGAAAACTACAGCTCAAACTGAACCAAAACATGTAACCTATCATTCAAATCATATTTGCATGGTTTTTCCTTTTATATGCTGGCACCCAACTACATAACGATATTCAAGTGCCAACTATAAACATATATCTAGTGATCTGGTGTTCTCAGCTGAACTAGGAGGGAACATAAACTCACCATTCAAAAATGCAATTAATTTCATCAATCACCAGATCACTAGTCTGTCCTTTTTTAATCACCACAAGAGATTGTCAGTGTGTCCCTCAATATAAGCAGACATTCTTCATTAAAGAATCTCTTAGAGGAAACAAAAATAACCTGATAAACAATGGAAACTATGTTAGAATACTGTAACAAAATACATGACCACAACACCTACGGCAAAGCATATGAAGCACAATTGGGTTCGTTTTCCGAATTTAAGAATAATTATTCTTTTCAAATCCATATTTTCGTTGATATATCAAGAACATGATTGCAAATATATATATCTGTGCTAGCTATAGAACACTTGCATTTATCTAGGGACTTTCATGTAGTGGGGTACGTTCTATGAACAAATTATATTCCGACAGAGCTAGGACCTGCCTCTTATGTACGATATGGCTCATTCACTGTGTTTTCTTTTCAGTTGAAGTGAGACATTGAGAAGAAAAAAACTCTACAAGAAGTCCAAACTACTCCCTCCGTATCAAAATATAAGATGTTTTAGCATTTCTCTTTCCATCCGTATGTAGACATGTTTTAGTATAAGATTTATTTGAACCTTGCACTAAAACATATCTAGATACGGATGGAAAGAGAAATGCTAAAACATCTTATATTTTGATACGGAGGGAGTAAATAGGAACAATTGTGGCTTAGCTGATAAGTAAGCTATAATAGGTATGAATTAGTAATTCGTAATTTTTGATTCTTTATCTGTTATAACTTATAAGGCATCTTGATGATCAGTAGCACGTAACGATACTAGAGATTAAATGATGTTCCTGATAGTTTTAGAATAGTGCAGTCCCACTTACCTTTGGGACTGAGAATCATCAAACATGTCAGGTTGGTCTACAATTCCTAGCAGTACATTAACTGAAAAATATCAGTTTGCAGATTCTTCTTCTAAACTTCCTTCACTTTTGTCTTCTTGATCAGAGGGCTAGTATCATAGATTTTACTGTTACAAGACATACCCGCTGATCAGAACCGTGCTGGAGCTTGTCGCCCACCATGGCCTTGAGCCCTTGACGAACTTCTTGATCTTGGGCGTGGCGTCGTCGCCGACAGCGTCGTCCGGATCGAGCCCACGCCGACGTTGTCCTTCCCGGTCTGCTCCTTGGGCATCCTGCTGTACGTCGACAGAGGAAACGACCGGCTCGTGACGGTGCCGGCATGCGCGGCCTGCTCGCCGTTCTGCTGCTGGTGTGCGCGGCGAGGGAGGCGGATGCCAATGTACTCGAGCGCGCCCGGACGGCCCCGATGAGCGAGTCGCACAGTTTGGGTGCGGCGTCTCTCGCCGCCGCTGCTGGGCCTTGCTCTGCTTGGTGCTGTTGCCGATCTGCTCCTTTTCTTGTCGATGAGGCCGCCGCTGTGTTATGAATTGGACACCATGGTGAAGAGGCAGCCATCGGGGACCTTCCAGACCTCCTTCATCCCGGTGGGGAGACGGCAAAGGGGATGAAGGTGCCAGGGACGGCTGCGAGGGTAGTGAGGGGAGTGGGAGGCTGGGAGCTCAAAACATCTCCACCTGGCGTCGTAGAAGGGACGTAAAAAGTTCTGACATAAAAATCGGCCACACCGGGCGCTAAAGCTCTCGGCCGGTCCAACCTGTACGGCACTACAAAGTACAAACCGTACCTCCAACTTTAGAAACGGCCTTCACGGTGCCCGATATTGTCCGGCCCGCGTCTGCAACAGGTGTGGCCCACCCGTCATACACACGGAGAGTTTCTTCCCCGGCTTAATGACGCCGTGCAAGAAATCGGTATCAGCGTGCGTAAATGTCGCCGGTTTCCCAAGTGATGGAGGCAGCAGGTGGCACAGCATGCAGGCGATAGTGACGCGACGGGACTGGCTGGCCACGCGACGCATTAACGCACCGCCAGCCCAAGCGCTAGTCCATGCGCCGGTGCGCTGGGCTTGCTCATCGGTCAAACCGCCGTTCCCCTTGGACGCCTCGCCGCAGACCGCATTGACCTGGCTGGGGTATAAAAGCACCCACCCGCGCCTGCCTCGCCACGCACACATCACCTCCTCCACTCCTCCATCCTCCCAAGCGCAGCCTACTCTCCTCCGCCGCCACCATGCGCAACTACGAGGCCGGCGGCAGCTCAGGCGGTTCGTACCGGGGGGGGGAGGGGGGGGCGCACCCTCCTGATCAGTGACGTGTGGGCCTTCCACCGCTACGGCCTCCTCGTGCCGTCGGACTTCCGCCTGCCGAAGGACTGGTCCATCAGCTGGCACGGCCTCGGCCTTCCACCACGCCGTTCTCGAGCGGCGGGACAAGACGACGGAGGCGGAGCGCAACCTCCTGGAGAACACGGTCTACAACCAGCATGCCTGGTGGGCGCGGCTCGTGCGGGAGCGCGACGAGGAGGTGGCAGACTACGACCGGCACCTGCCGAAGCCGCCAAAGTGGAACTCCCTCGACCGACACGACTGGTGGGAGCGCACCGGCCACACGGTGGCCTTGCCATCGAGGCCGCCCGACGTCACGCCTTGACGGGGAACCCGATCCCGCGGCCTCCACCCCCGTCGCCACCGAAGCGTCAGCGACGCGGCGGCTGCTTCTCCCTCTGCTCTTGCGGCGGCGGGAGCAGCGGAGGAGGGCGCAATAGAGGCGGCGGGGTGGTGATCCGCGATGTCCAGCATCGTCGGTCGCCACCACGTGGGAGCCTCCGCCTGCGCCGGCACGACGACACGCGGGTGAAGGAGGAGCCGGAGGACGTGAAGCCCTCGGCGATTCCGGCAGGGTTCGAGGTGCCACCCGCGCGGCACGACGAGGCGCACGACGACCAGTTCCCTGGCCTCAGCTTCTCTCTGGTGGCGTCGGCCATCGAGATCGAGCAGGACTCCCCCGGCTTCCTAGAGATCATGGAGCGGTCGGTGATGGCGGCCTCGGCCTCCACCTCCGCCGGCGCAGCCGGCGCATCCACCTCTCATGCGCATCCCGACGGCACGTCCACCTCCCGCGTCGGCTCCTCGTCCACCCTCATCCTCCTCCTCGACAACGACGAGAGCGACGGCAGCTTCGACTGGTCCAGCGCCTCCGAGTAGATTTAGGTTTAGGTTTAGTTAAATTTCGTTCAAATCTTGTCAAATATAACGAATTTTGAATGAAATTTGAACGGTTTACCTATTTTTGTTTTTTAAATTGTGTTTGGGGATTTCCTTTGGGGGGTGCCGGTGTGGGAGGCACAAAAAAAAAGCACCGGACAAGTGTCCGGCACCCCCCAATTGGGCCTCCAATTGAGGTGTGTCGAACACAATTTAGGCGCCCCCGGTGGAGAACTGGAGATGCTCTCAGCCTTCTCGATTTAGGGTTCCTTTTCAGCGAACAGATTATTTGGTGATCTACCACGTGGGCCATCTAGGATACTGGGCCGGGCGCGTCTGCGTTGTGGTGCAGATATGGACACTAGTATGATTTGTACTGGTGGTGTTTTTGATACTAGTATTAAATCTTTTGAGCCTTTGGATTGACTAAAATGGATAGTTGTTATTCATTTGAGGGTACCATAGAACCACATGCGGAGGCACTAGGGGGTCGAGGATGGTCGACCGACCCGGCTCAGGTTTGGCGATAATTTTTTTTACATGTATTCAGCCCGAAACGGTACTCGCCCAGTCGCCCGCATACATCGAACCAACACGACTGAAC
Organism: Puccinellia tenuiflora; assembly: GCA_012064385.1. Lineage (NCBI taxonomy): Eukaryota > Viridiplantae > Streptophyta > Magnoliopsida > Poales > Poaceae > Puccinellia > Puccinellia tenuiflora. The sequence goes on along the minus strand of QRDG01001782.1, from coordinate 256,216 downwards.
ACGAACCCTATCCAGCGCCACTTCTCTCCCACCGGCGGCCGCCACGCCCGCGCCTGCGCCGCGCCGCCGCTGCGCGCACGCCCCGCCCGCATCGTCGCACTCGCACGCCCTGCCGCGCCTGCTGGTTGCACGCACCTCGCCGGCTCGCCCGACGGCCGTAGCGCACGCCGCGCCCACACGCAACGCTCGTCTGCTCGCCGCGCCCAATTCCTGCTTCGAGTTTTGATGGTTTCCGACGAGGAGGCGGCCTGGCTAGAAGAACAGGAGGCAATAGAAAAAGAGGAGGCAGCTCTATTGGCTGAAGAAGAGGAGGCAGCGCGGAAGAGATCACGCCTAGAGGTTGATTCCCCCCTTTATCTTCAGTTTTGATGTCTATTTGTCTAGTAATTAGTAGTGTGTAATCAGTAGCTGTTTTTGTTTTCAATGTTGTAGGCCAATGTTCCAGAATTTTTTGATCTAGCAAATGTTGTTACAGACCATGGAGTTCGGCGACCAATTGATGGATATGGTACCCCTGAAATTAGAGATAAATGAGATGGGCATATTTGTCGAGAGGCCGTACTCGTTTGATTGGACATAATTTTCCCAAAACAAAATTTGGTTCATATTGGCGAGGGTTTCCAGATGCATGGTATACTAAATATGATTGGTTAGAGTATAGTATGGAGAAAGATGTTGCATATTGTTTCCATTGTTTTCTTTTCAAATATTCAAGCAATTGTTCACACTTTGGACATGATGCATTCACAAAGAAAGGGTTCAAAACTTGGAAGAAAGCAATGGGAAATTTCAACTCTCATATAGGGGGACCGAATAGCTTTCACAACAATGCAAGAAACAATTGTGAAGATTTCGGAAATAAGAAGCAAAGTGTGGCATATGCTATTTTTTGTCATGAAGAACAATCACAAATTGATTATGAGATTCGTTTGAGGGCTGTTGTGGGTTGATACGTCTCCGACGTATCTATAATTTTTGATGTTCCATGCTTGATTTTATATCAGTACCACATGTTTTTATAATGTTTTTATATCATTTTGGCATGATTTATGGAACTAACCTATTAACAAGATGCCCAGTGCCAGTTCCTGTTTTCTGCTGTCTTTTTATTTCAGAAAAGTTGTTCTGTGAAGTTTCTCGGAATGCGCTGACAATTTACGGGAATTATTTCCAAGAAGAAAGAAGTCCGAAGCCAGGAGGGCACCAAAAGGGGAGGCACACAACCTCCAGACGTCCCCCAGACACGGCCCCACCCTAGGCCGCACCTGGGTCCCACTTGGTGCCCTCCGGCACCATCTCGAGTTGCCCCTTCGCCTATAAAATCGTCTTCGACCCAAAAACCCGAAGGACCCGATCATATTTCCCAGAAGACGTCTGAGGCCGCCACCATCGACAACCCTAGTTCGGGAGGGTTCTGTAGCTCTTCCCGGCACCCTGCTGGAGAGGGGAATCGACACCGGAGGCATCTACACCACCATGCCTGCCTCCGGAGTGATGCGTGAGTAGTCCACCACGGGACTACGGGTCCATAGCAGTAGCTAGATGGTTGTCTCTCCTCCTTGTACTCCATTGCTTAGAACTTGTGAGCTGCCTATCATGATCAAGATCATATTATCTGTAATTGATACATGATTGTGTTTGCATGGATCCGATGAATTGTGTAAGTCATTACTTTTGTTCATCTATGTGTTGTGTTTTATCTATGATCTTGCATGCTCTCCGATGCTAGTGGATGTTTTGGCCAAGTAATTATTAGTGTTGTATGAGGGAGTATTTATGCTACATAGTGGGTTCATGCCTCTCTTTGTCTGAGCTCGGGTTGACATAAACGATTAAGACTAGAGATGTGCTGTTGCCACTAGGGAGAAAACAGCGGTGTGATTTCCTTGTGTTATTTACATTACTTACATTATGCACTTTGCTTATTGCAATGATCCGTTGCTTGCAACTTAATACTTTTGGGTGACATGCTGGATAGCGATCCCGGAGTGGATTATTAGTCATAGATACAGTTGGATAACGGTCTATGTATTTTGATGTAATGCCCATATTAGATGAAACGGTGAACTATATTGTTTTATGATAGCATTGCTGTGCGTCCACAATTCTGTCAATTTTCATGATGTAATTTGTTTACCCATCATGTATATCTTTTGGAGAGACACCGCTATTGTGATCTGTGGACCCCGGTCCTATTTTCCTACATCGTTTACAACCGTTTTAATAGCTTTTCATCATCATTTGCTCGCTGGTCATATTTCACTCTCATCATATTTTACATCCACACATTTAATTCTTTGTGTTCAGCAAGCCGGAGAGATTGACAACCTCCCTGTTTCGTTGGGGCAAAGTAGTTTGTTTGTGATTGTTTGCAGGTCCGCGTTAATCTACAAGCGCCAGAGTAGATTGACACCTTGCTAAGCCTTCTCCAAGTCCTACTGGATTGATAACCTTGGTTTTGTAATCAAGGGAAACTGCTGCTCTACTGCATCATACCTTCCTCTTGGGGTTCCCCAGCGAACGTGTGATCATGTCAAAAGCAAGCTTTTTCTGGCGCCGTTGCCGGGGATTTGAAGAAGGCTTCTCGAACTACCAAGTCCTCCGTCAACAAAGATTTTTTTGGCGCCGTTGCCAGGGACTTGGAAGCTTTAGCTTGGATAGTTTCACACATACTTTCACTTTACTTTGTTATTGTCTTGCTTAGTATATTTTTTGTTAGTCTTGTTTTGCCTTTCGTTTGCTCTAAAACTGAAAAACACAAAAAAATTAAAAATTCCAGCACCTAGTTTATTTCGGTTCTGTTCTGTTATTATGTCTTGTTCCTTACTTGCTATCAATGGTTACTTTCTGTGAGACTACATCTTATTGGCAAGGTGGGTTCACAGAGGAACAACTGAAATATTATAAGGAATACCGCTTGTCTGAAAAAGGGAAACACTTATGGGCACAAATAAATAAATTGAATAGTCTTGCTGAAAACTTTTGCTCTACATATGATGAATCCTGGTGCCTTAATGAATCTTTTTGTTGTAGGAGGCATAAACACCTCCCTTTCCAATGTGATAATAATGATAATGAAGTATTGGCCTCTTATGCTAAAGGAAACTATGATTTTGATAATCTTGAACAAATTGAAGAATTTGTTGTTTTTATGGGTGCCTATGAAATTACTTCTATGCTTAAAGATATTGATGATGCTTCTTACAAATCTGAAATTTTTATTATACTTGGATATTGCCTTGAATATTATAATGATAATCCTTATATTACTGAATTTCTTGAGAGAACTTATCCTCCAAAAGAAGAGATTGTTGCCTTGAAGTAAACCATGGAAGAAGAAATTGCTGAAGCTGAGATCTCATTGGATGAAAAAGAGCAGGAGAGTGAAGGACAAACAGAGGATCTACCTCCTAATGATAGTAACTCTCTAAGTCTTACATTATATAATTACCATCCATGCTTACCAAAGGAGGATGAATGTTATGTTCCCATGGTTTCTCTTGAAATATCCCTTTTTGAGGAAATTGATGCTTGCTACACTTATGACCACGATTCCCCTATTAAACATCACCCAAAACACAACCAAACCAAAAAGAAACAGAAAGTAGAAATAAAATGGGATACGGTTGTTTATGATGACTTATGCTATGAAGTTTATGATGGTCCTATGTTACTTGATGATATTAATTATAGTACTACTGAAAATTATTATGAGAGAGGTAAATATGTTATTATGATTCCTATCATTATAAAAATTTTGAGGTTGCTCTTTTTCTACTATTATATACTGGTTGCTTTATGCGTCAATGATTTTTATAAGAAAGAGTTTTCTCTCTCTATGTTGAAAGTTTTATTTTACCTTCCTATGCTTGTCACTATGTTCTTCATGGATTTATTTGTTTGCAAAATACCAATTCATAGGAAGGTGGTTAGGCTTAAATTTGTTTGATATTTTCTTCTTGATGCTCTCTTTTGTTTCAACTTTTATTCTTATGAGAGCATCATTAAAATCTTTTTGCCTAGCTAAAAGGCGTTAAAGAAAAGCGCTTGTTGGAAGGCAACCCAAATTTTTGGTTTCTTTGAGTTTTGGGTGATGTTACTTCCGTAACAACTCCCTTGTATCTTTTTGTTTTGGTTTTTGGTGCCAAGAATAGCCTCTAAAGAGAGGACGACTAATTGGTGAGTTTGTTGTCCAGAAACAGATTTATGTTCTTCACTGTTCAAAAATCCAAACAATCACAGAACGTCATCTGTGGCTGCAAATTTTTGACAGCAAGCATCAATGTTTTGTATACCTTTCTCTAGTTTTAAGTTTTCTGATTTGAGGTCCAGAAGTGCCCCGAAAAAATTTATCTTTACAGTCTGTTCTGTTTTTGACAGATTCTGTCCTTAGTTTTGCATTGCTTCTTTCACGGGCAGAGTGAAGCTTTTTCAAAGCTAGAGCTTTACTTAGACCTTTGTGACAGTAGATAATATTGTAAAAAAATAAGTTCATGATATGTGCTTTGGAACTGAAGGGAGATATTGTTTTTGTGGACTAACCCCTCTAATGAAGTTGCTATATGTTTTGTGTGAAGGAAGTTTTCAAGTATCCAAGTGCGAGGTGATGAAGGAAGATCAAGAAGGGATAAAAGACTAAGCTTGGGGAGGCTCCCCATGGACCCTCCTCTGAAATATTCAAGAAGTCACAAGCGTCTAAGCTTGGGGATGCCCAAGGCATCTCCTTCTTCATCAACAATCATCGGTTTCTCCCATGGTACTATATTTTTATTCCTTCACGCATTATGTGCTGTTCTTAGAGCATCAGTTTGTTTTTACTTTTAGTTTGTTTGTGTTTTGTTCTCTAGTCTTTGCAATAATTTGGATCCATGCATGCTTGTTTGGGAGAGAGACACGCTCCGCTTTTTCATTATACACTCTTGTTCTTCACTTATATGTGTAGAGTGTTTAGCCTTTGTTATTTTGCTTCCAGTTCTTGTTTTCAAGCATCTCTTGTTCACAGTTGTTAGCTTTTGTAGTTAGGAATTATTGCTCTTGGTGTTTCACCCTTTTAGTTTTGTTTCAAATAAGTTGATTGGAAATTATTATGTAGGAAGTGTGAAAAGTGCTGCTTAATCTTGTAGATCATTGTCTTGAATCTTTGATACTTGTCAATTGTTCAGAGATATGAAGTAGATTAATGCTTAAACTTGTGGATCATCTAGTAAGAATAGATTAGTAAAGAACCATCGTAAAGCTTTAAAATTTTGGTGCTTGTCCTGCTTGGTAGCTCTCAAAGTCTAGATATTCTTCTTGCAAAGAGTTGGTTTGGCTAACAAGGTAGATGGTGTGAAGTCTAGTGGTTATGCATGATGTAGAGAGTGGACTATCTGAACATGGGGGCATCTACCCCTGTTTTGAAAAAACATATTTTAAACATGTTTTAATGTGTCCAAAAATTTCGGAAATAAATTGTATGTGTATATATCGGCAGAATATGTGTGCGGTACAAAGTTTTGTGAAAAAAAAACTTTTGTTTTGCCTCCGCAAAAAAGACAAATTTTGGTGCTGGAAAAAAAGACTTGTTGGAGACATTCTTTTGTCTTTTTCACATAGACCAAAATAATAATCATTTTTTGACGAAACTTTCGGCGTGCACATAGAATGTGGATGTGTATGCCCGGAATATTTTTCAAATTCTTTTAGCATGTAGAAATACATTTTTTGAAAATGGGGTAGATGCCCCTAGGTTCAGATATGTATTTCCCGCATGATGTATATCTGTAGTCATTCATTGAACCAAGTTGATGTTATGTGTTTGTTGATATCCCGCTAAGCCAAAAATTCCGTACTGAGAGGGAATACTTCTCGTGCATCCAACTCCCTGAGCCAAATCTTTGCCATTTGTGTCCACCATACCTACCTACATGTGGTATTTCTCTGCCACTCCAAGTAAAATTTTCATGTGCTGTCTTTAAACTTTCAAAATTCTCCTTTTTGTGCCTCTATTTTTAAGCTCATGAGGAAGCAGTAGGAAGCTAGATATAACCTGTGACAAGCAAGGTCATTTCCCCCCCTTTCACCAGGTGTTGATGGTTCACGTCCTCACTTGAATTTGACCCGAGAGAGGCTTAAGAAAAATATGAATATAACTCACCATTCTCCTCCGCACAATGAAACCTGAGAAATTAGTCAAAACATTGGTTAGTGGTGAAACAAAGGAGAAAAGAGGAGCGACCTCATTCCTCTAAAATCAGCCGCTCTCAAAAGTCTAAAAGCCTTGCTTGAAATGGGGGACTAGCCAGTTTCTTTACTGTGAAGTCATTGACGAAAGCATGCATATCTCAAAACTGTTTTACTTCTGTCAAATATCAAAAAAATAAAATAATAAAAAGCTCTAGCACATGACTAATCCCTGTTTCCCTCTGCGAAGGGCCTTTCTTTTACTTTTATGTTGAGTCAGTTTTCCTCTTCCTTCTTAACTCCTCAAGAAATCACTTGGTGTCAACTTTGGTTCATGTTTTACTTCATGTTATCTTTGTGTCTAACTGTGAAAACTTTGTATTGACTTTATCTTGAGATAAATAAGTTGCAAGTTGAAGCTTTTTGCTGAAAACTTAAATCTTCCTTTGTGTTGGCCAAACTCATTTGCTGAACTAATATTGATTTGTGAGATATCAATCATTGTCAAGTGTTATACTTTTAAATATCCAAGGTACTCTTTTCTAGTTAATTCTTGCTTAGATGTTACACCTGGTTGATCATTGTTTGTTTCATTCAATGAACCTTTGTTTTGGATCAATGCATTCAGTTCATATGCTTTATATGATTACATGATCAAGATTGTGTTGGTAGCATGTCACTTCAAAAATTATTTTGTTATCACTTACCTACTCGAGGAGGAGCAGGAGTTAAGCTTGGGGATGCTGATACGTCTCCGATGTATCTATAATTTTTTATTATCCATGCTTGATTATATATCAGTGCCACATGTTTTTATAATGTTTTTATATCATTTTGGCATGATTTATGGAACTAACCTATTAACAAGATGCCCAGTGCCAGTTCAAGTTTTCTGCTATCTTTTTATTTCAGAAAAGTTGTTCTCTGAAGTTTCTCGGAATGCGCTGAAAATTTACGGGAATTATTTCCAAGTAGAAAGAAGTCTGAAGCCAGGAGGGCGCCCGAAGGGGAGGCACCCAGCCTCCAGACGCCCCCAGGCGCGGCCCCGCCCTAGGCCACGCCTGGGTCCCACCTGGTGCCCTCCGGCACCGTCTCGAGTTGCCCCTTCGCCTATAAAATCGTCTTCGACCCAAAAACCCGAAGGACCTGATCATATTTCCCAGAAGACGTCCGAGGCCGCCGCCATCACCAACCCTAGTTCAGGAGGTTCTGCAGCTCTTCCCGACACCCTGTCGGAGAGGGGAATCGACACCGGAGGCATCTACACCACCATGCCTGCCTCCGGAGTGATGTGTGAGTAGTCCACCACGGGACTATGGGTCCATAGCAGTAGCTAGATTTTTGTCTCTCCTCCTTGTACTCCATTGCTTAGATCTTATGAGCTGCCTATCATGATCAAGATCATATTATCTATAACTGCTACATGATTGTGTTTGCATGGATCCGATGAATTGTGAAAGTCATTACTTTTGTTCATCTATGTGTTGTGTTTTATCTATGATCTTGCATGCTCTCCGATGCTAGTGGATGCTTTGGCCAAGTAATTATTAGTGTTGTATGAGGGAGTATTTATGCTAGATAGTGGGTTCATGTCTCTCTTTGTCTGAGCTCGGGTTGACAGAAACGATTAAGACTAGAGATGTGCTGTTGCCACTAGGGAGAAAACATCGGTGTGATTTTCTTGTGTTATTTACATTGCTTACATTATGCACTTTGCTTATTGCAATGATCTGTTGCTTGCAACTTAATACTTTTGGGTGACATGCTGGATAGCGATCCCGGAGTGGATTATTAGTCATAGATGTAGTTGGATAACGGTCTATGTATTTTGACGTAATGCCCATATTAGATGAAACGGTGAACTATATTGTTTTATGATAGCATTGCTGTGCGCCCACAATTCTGTCAATTTCCATGCTGTAATTTGTTTACCCATCATGTATATCTTTTGGAGAGACACCGCTAGTGATCTGTGGACCCCGGTCCTATTTCCTACATCGTTTACAACCGTTTTAATAGCTTTTCATCATCATTTGCTCGCTGGTCATATTTCACTCTCATCATATTTCACATCCACACATTTAATTCTTTGTGTTTAGCAAGCTGGAGAGATTGACAACTTCTCTGTTTCGTTGGGGCAAAGTAGTTTGTTTGTGATTGTGTGTAGGTTCGCGTTAATCTACAAGCGCCAGAGTAGATTGACACCTCGCTAAGCCTTCTCCAAGTCCTACTGGATTGATAACCTTGGTTTTGTAATCAAGGAAAACTACTGCTCTACTGCATCATACCTTACTCTTGTGGTTCCCCAGCGAACATGTGATGCATGACGTCATAAGCATGGGTGTAGTCAGATTTGTACTTGAACACGGTCTAGCTTTTCATGCGCATGATGAGTCTAGCACTTCCTTGTGCAAGGTCTAACAAACGGTTTGTCACACGCATTGCAATCTAAGGATGAGAACATAGTGAGCGCTATGAATATGACTGTCTCAGTGAAAAGTCTATTGCAGAAATTGAGAGATGATGGATGGGAACCTCTATTGCTTGCTGTTACTAACTTCTGTGGTGGAAGAAATATTATAGTACCAAATATGGATGATAACATTTCAGCTAGGAGTTACCCAAGGAGCTCACGCAAGATGGTTACTTGCTTCCATCATTACAAGGTAGAAATCTTTAATGAAGTGCTTGATAGAAACATAGTTGAGATGAATCATAGATTTTCTGAAACTTCTACACGCCTATTATTGTGCACTGCATGCCTTGATCCTAGAGACTAATTCAGCAGCTTTGATAATGATAAGCTAGTTGAGTTTGCAACTATGTACTCTGCTGATTTCTCTTCACATGATTGTTGTCTATTGGTTGACGAACTGAACATATATGTTGATGTGATGAAGAGAAGTCCTGAATTCACAGCTTGTGACAGTCCGAGTGATCTTGCTCTCAAGTTGGTTCAGAACAGACAACATTTGACTTTTCCATTGGTCTATCGCCTTATTACACTTGCTTTGACATTACCTGTGGCAACAACATCAGTTGAGAGGGTTTTCTCGGCCATGAATATTATAAAGTCAGATCTTCGAAACAAGATAGGGGATGATTGGCTCAATGATTTTATGATTTGCTATGTTGAGAAAGAAATATTTGCAAAAGTTGATGACAAGAAGATTATGCTACATTTCCATTCCTACGGTGACCGTAGAGGTCATCTTCCTCGAAAGTTTCGACTTGCCAACATGGATACAACTTAATGGTATGATACTATCTTATCAAAATGTAGCTCTATTTTGTATGTTCTTTTTGTTCTTTATAGTCATTTTGTAGTTGTACTTGATGAAATACACAAATTGAATTGATTTGGACCTTTTTTGTTCAATATACTTGCTTTTCCTGTCAAAAAAATTTTAAAGCTTATTTTTCCGACCTGGCTCAGTTCAATTCCTGGCTCCGATGTGCATATAACTACTCTTGTTTTGGAGGTCGTTATAGGTTTCCGCCATTTTTTACTACCTTGTGTGGTCCACCCTTATCCAGCGGACTGTCACCGGAGGACGGGGATTTTAAGGAGTGGACATGCAAACTTTGCCGCAGGTTCCGGTCGTAATCCTACAGAGTCAAACGGCATCGATTTGTGTGTGTTTTCAATTAATTCACGCGATACAGGTTCTCCCCATCGAATTAACAGAAATCTAAATTGCAAAAAATGTATTTTTCTATTGATCAAGAATTGGGCTGGCTTAGACTTAGCCTTAGCCATGTTTTTTTAAGAGAGAAGTGTTCCCTACCGCTACAGCAGTATCCAAGGCTCCAAGCTTGTTCTTGGCCAAACGACTTAATTGACGACGAAAGAAGTTTCTCTTGACAATACATTTTCCCATTTCCAGCAACTTAGATTTTCTTTGAAACGATCCTTATTCAATTTCCAATCATTATTTGTAAGTTCTGTTAATGCCTTGGAATGCCAAGGAAGGGGATTGTAAGGATCCTCGCTAATGGAAACACACCAAATAGTTTGGAATCCTCACTTTACTGGTAGATACTCAGATCTGGTACAAGAATTTGAGAGTTCCAGGAGGAGGAGAGAAGAACGGGAGGAAGGATAGGGTTACACGCCTCAGGCGATTGATCATCGATAGCTCACCCCTTTGCTCACTCTCATGTTACATGGGCGTCGCCCTGATCGCAACCATCACTCGACCTCCTTTCTCTTGGGTCTGGGCTTCATTGGGCTTGTACTGGTCACGGGTCTTGGACCGGGCCGTGACATTCCCCCCGTCTTGTGGAACTGCTTGACCCCAAGTAGGAGCAAGCAGGTAGTCAGCTTGTAGACGATGCTTGTTCTCCCAGGTAAGCCATGAATCAGCTAACCCCATCCATTGTACCTGTACTAGTGTGACAACAGCATTACCAGAAACAACGTGCTTTGCATCCATTACCTGTAATGGCACCGGGTCACTATCCAACATGGTGCATTGCGATGGCAGATCATTTTGAGCGACAGTATTCGCCAGCAACGCTTTCTTCAATAAGGACACATGCACCACAGGATGGATATGACTCCCATGTGGCAACTGCAATTTGTAAGCCACTGCTCCCACACGCTGCAACACCTTGTATGAGCCAAAAAAACTTATAACCGAGCTTCTGGTTTGTGCGACGAGCCACTGACATTTGCACACAGTGTTGTAACTTGAGGTAAACCTGATCACCTACTTCAAACTGACGCTCACTCTTTTTTATCAACTTGGCTTTTCATGCGTTGTTGTGCCCTCAACAGATTTTGTTGGATTAAGCGCTACATATCTTCTTTGTTTTTAAGCCAGGTTGCCAAATCCGGTACTGTATCAGCTGGTGCCTCTTGAATGCCAAATGCTTTGGTTTGTACCCATAGAGGACCTCGAATGGAGATTTTCCCAAAGTGGAATGGAAGTTTGTATTATACCAAAACTCAGCCAAGGATAACCATTTCGACCACTTGGAGGGACATGCTTGAGTCATGCAACGTAAGTATGTTTCTAAGCACTGGTTAAGCCTTTCTGTCTGGCCATCAGTTTGCGGATGGTAACTTGAACTCATATTCAGTGTGGTGTCTATGAGTTTAAACAATTGCTGCCACAATGCACTGGTGAAGACCTTGTCCCTATAAGAAATGAGGACATCGGGAAGGCCATGGAGCTTGTAGATATGGTCCACAAATAATTGGGCAACATACATTCAGTGTACGGATGGGCAAGGGGAATTAAATGACCATACTTTGTGAATTTGTCAATGATTACCAATATTGTGTCATATTTGCCAGATTTTGGCAAACCTTCCACAAAATCTAGGCTAACCACTTCCCAAGCTCTAGTAGGAATTGGTAGCGGTTGCAACAGTCCTGGGATTCCCACATGCTCAGACTTGGCCTGCTGGCACACAGTGCAATGAGCCACGTAGTGCTTGACATCTGCCTTCAAATTGGGCCAGGAAAACAAGGATTTCACTTTGTGATATGTGGGTGTGAACCCACTATGTCCCCCCACTCCACTGTCATGTAATGCCAAAAGCACTGCTTTCTTCGCCTCATCATGATTTCCCAGCCAAATTCTGCCCTGGAATTTAATGATGCCATCATGCAAAGAATACCCTTGAGCATCAGGGGACACTAGACTCAGTTGAGTGAGCAATTCTTTCGCTTGAGGGTCCTATAAATAGCTGTCAGCCACAATTTCTAGCCATCTTGGCTTGCTAGTGGACATAGCTTGCAATTCAGTAGCAAGTTGGCATCTGGATAATGCATCAGCTACCAAATTAGAAGTACCCTGCTTATACTTGACCTGATACTGCAACTACAGAAGGCCTTATGCTGAATGGAGTTGGTTAACTGCTGAGACTCCAAATGAGTAAGACTTTTATGATCAGTAAAAATTGCGAACTGCTTGTGTTGTAAGTACCTTTTCCATTTGTCAACTACGATAATCAGACCCAAACACTCTTTCTCATAAGTTGATAAGGTTTGGGACATGGGACATAAAGCTTTACTCAAATACGCAATGGGGTGTCCTCTCTGGGAGAGCACTGCACCAATGACAATACCAGAAGCTTCCGTGTGAACCTCAAAGGGGAACTGAAAGTCAGGCAATGCCAAAACTGGAGCATTGATCAAGGCAGATTTAAGGGCCAGAAATGCCTCTTGTGCAGTTGACGACCAAATGAATTGCACATTCTTTTTTAATAGCTCATTCAAAGGCCCGCTAATTGTGCCATAGTTAGCTATGTACTTTCTATAATAACCAGTGAATCCTAAGAGAATTCTTATTTGTTTGACTGTTGTAGGTACATGCCAGTTTTTAATTGCTGCTATCTTAGAGGGGTCTGTGGCTACACCTTGTGCACTGATTACATGTCCCATATACTCCAATTGGGTTTGGGCAAATGAGCATTTGGATTGCTTGACATAAAACTGGTGTGAAGACAACACCTGAAATACTTAGCAGCAGTTCTTCGTGTTGTTGTAATGTAGTTGTATAAACCAGAATGTCGTCCATGAAAACCAGCACACCCTTGCGAAGTAAATGGGAAAAAATGCATTCATGGCTGACTGAAATGTTGCTGACACATTTGTGAGCCCAAAAGGCATAACCTTGAATTCCCAATGCCCATGATGTGTTTTGAAGGCTGTTTTGAATTCCTCTCCCTTAGCTAGTCTTATCTGATGATACCCACTACGAAGATCTAGTTTCGTAAAGTACTGAGCACCAGCCAATTTATCTAACAACTCATCCACTATAGGTAATGGATATTTATTCTTAACCGTTAATGCGTTCAAGTATCGATAGTCCACACACATCCGCCAGCCTCCATCTTTCTTTTTCACCAATATTACTGGAGATGCATAAGGACTGTGGCTTGGCTGAATCACCCCTTTTTTTAACATATCAGCTATTTGTTGTTCCAACTCATCCTTCTGCGTTGGAGCATACGTGTATGGTTTCTTCTGGACTGGCACAGCCCCTGGAATTAGTGGAATCATGTGGTCAAATTCCCTCTGAGGTGGCATACCTTGTGGTTCTTGAAACAGAGACTCATGTTGTTCCTCACTTGTTGAATACTAGCTGGTACAAAAACATCCACAGAAGCACTCTCTGTTTTCCAAGGTTACCAATTGTGCCACCGCACCATTTTCCACTAACTGATGCAACTAGAGATCCGAGGACAATAAGAATTGTTGGAATTAATTCCCCTCAAGGTGATGTGATGTCCTTCATGCATAAATCTCATATTCTTGCGTTTCCAGTCAATGAACATCTTTCCTCCATTACAAGACTCCAACCAATCCATGCCCAGTATCAAATCGTAGCATTTGATTGGCAAAATACGCACTAATGTTGAAAATTGTGCATCCTGAACACCCCAGATGAGATTTGGAAGTCCTTCAGTACTGAGAAATTTTATTCCATCTGCAATAGTAACCTGAATAGGTGATAAGTGCTAAATTGGTAACTGCAGCTTGGTGGCTAAATGACATAGAGCTGCAGACCCAGTGAAATGCAAAGTGGAATAATCTACCTTATACTATTCTGGAATATGAAACATATGAAAATACTTTTCTGCCTTTTCTTTCCAAAGCTTAGGGTGATTGCCATCAAACTTGGGGAAACTAGTTTTAGGCATGCGAAATTCATGACTACGATGTTCCTTACAATGTCTATCATATCTAGGAGTATTATCATGAGAAGTACTAGACTCAAATTGATTACGAGGAAGCTGAGGCGCACCATTGTTCAGAGCACGCATAGGAGCAATGCTCTGGTTCAGTAGGTCGTCGCGGTGCCCAGTTTGGCTAGGGAAGCGCTGAATTACTGTTGAAACCGTCCCCTCCAATGAGGTAATCCGAGAAACCAACCCTTCCACATGAGTTTCAATTGTGGAAACTTTGGCTGCCACTAGCTCTTGCGTCTTCAGAATACGCTCTGTGGTAACTGACAAGGAACGACATGACTCTGTGTTCTTAGCCACTGTCTCTGCCGCCTTGGTGAGTCCCAACCCGACTTGGCGAAGCTGGGCCTCACAATCCGCTGTCGTTGCCGTAGTAGCTGCCAGACCTTGCTCAACCGCCACCATCCTCACCGTTAACATTGGGGGTCTCGCTGTGGTGTCATTCCCGTAGTCTACCGCCGTCGGGATCAGCGAGTACTGAGGGCAACCCGCTTCCTCTACAATCAATCCACACGTCGCCTGCTACGCCAGCTCAGTCTCGAGACAGGGATTTTACTTCTGTTGCAAGGGGCGCAACATCAACCTTCTCGTGCCACCGAGCTCGCAGCCAAACAACACCGCCGCCAATTAAAGCCACCACCCGCGCCGCTGAATCTGGAAGCAGCCGCACACCGCCGCCACAATTAGCGAGAGAATCTAGGGATTTTAGAGGAGATCCCAACCTAGATCTCGGCACCAATCGAGAACTCCCCCACACCGCAGAGAAAAATTTCCTGGCTATTTTTGGTTGAATTTTCTGGGTGTATGATAAGATCCAAAGGAAATCGATAGGCTCTAGATAACAATTGTAACGATCCTCGCTAATAGCAACACACCAAATAGTTTGGAATCCTCACTTTACTGGTAGATATTCAGATCTGGTACAAGAATTTGAGAGTTCCAGGTCCAGCATTTTCAATGGGTTTCTCGCTAGTACCTCCATTCTAACTGGCTTCTACTTTCCACCTTTTGTCCTTGTTCCTAATGTTGTAAGAACTTGTTATTTCTATTGTAAAAGTGATAGAAGGGGCTAGCCTAGTTGGAAAAAAATCTAGATCGCTGGTGGAGGTATCATGACCTATCATCATTAATCCCAAATTAAGAATGAAAATTTGTGGGAGGGCAAACATTTTTCTTTTGTGCATGACATACCATTTGAGATCTTGGAGGCGTGGCGGCGTGAATCACCGCATAGACTCGACTGGAAGGGTCATTTGCTCAGGGAAAACCTGCACATGGGTCTCTCAGATCAGACGATGGTGGCGTCTAGTGATGGCGTGTTGACGGAAGACTTGGTGGTTGCTTCTTCAAATCCCCGACAACGGCGACAGAAAATAGTCTTGATGACCCACAAGTGTAGGGGATCGCAGAGTATCTTCGAGGGAAGTAAAACCCAAATTTATTGATTCGACACAAGGTGAGCCAAAGAATACTTATAAGTC
Organism: Puccinellia tenuiflora; assembly: GCA_012064385.1. Classification (NCBI taxonomy): domain Eukaryota; kingdom Viridiplantae; phylum Streptophyta; class Magnoliopsida; order Poales; family Poaceae; genus Puccinellia; species Puccinellia tenuiflora. The sequence goes on along the minus strand of QRDG01001782.1, from coordinate 240,872 downwards.
TTAGCAGCCGAGTTGTCAATTCAGCCGCACCTGGAAAAGCACTAGTAGCAGAAGTGATGTGAAAGCAATAGTAATATGAGAGCAATAGTAACAGTGAAGTAGCAGCAATAGTAACAACAGAGGCAATGGCGAGGAAAATAGTTGATGGATGAATATGGACCAGGGTTCCTAGCTTCACTAGTGGTAACTCTACAATTAATAAAAAAGAACATGTGTTGAGTAGAAAAATTACAGTCGGGCAATTGACAAGATTGTGGGCGCATAACAATGCTATCATGACAAGGTACTGAACTATTTAATTGGGCATTACGTCAAAATACATAGACCGTTATCCAACTGTGTCTATGACTAATAATCCACCTCCGAGATCGCTATCCAGTCTGTCTCCCTGAAGTATTAAGTTGGAAGCAACGAACAATTGCAATAAGCATGGTGCATAATGTAAGCAATGAAACAACACAAGGAAGTAAACACCAAAGTTTTACCCCTAGTAGCAACAGCACATCTTTAGTCTTAATCGTTTCTGTCAACCTGAACTCAGACAAGAAGAGGCATGAACCTACTATCTAGCATAAATACTCCCTCTTGGAGATACACAAGTCATTACGTGATCAAGGCAACCACAAGGATCGGAGAGTATGCAAGATCTTAAATAAAACATAGATATAAGTGATGAGCAAACTTGATCATAATTCCACAATTCATCGGATCCCAACAAACACAACACCGATTACATCAGATGAATCTCAATCGTGTAGGACAACTCATGATACTATTGTATTGAACAACATGGGAGAGAGAGTACCAACTAGCTACTACTCACGGAGCATCATGGAGGCGGCGTAGTCGAAGGAGATGGCTTCGGGGGTCAATCCCCGTCCCGGCAGGGTGCCGGAACAGGACCTTTTGACCCCCCGAATTAGGGTTTTTGGTGGCGGCAGAGCTCGGATGTGTTTCTGGAGAAAACTTTCGATCTTCTGACGTTTTTAGGTCGGGAGAGAATATATAGGTGAAGAGGCGAAGCGAGGCGGTGGACGAGGCGGCGAGGTGGGGCCACGCGCGGCCAAGCCTGGGCCCCGCCTGGGGGTCTCCTGGGGGCTGTGGCTCCCTCCCGGACTTGTCCTTCTGGCTCCCGGGGTTTTCTGGCGAAATAGAATTTTTGTAATGTTTTCGGATTTTTCTGAGCACTTTGGATTTTGGACCTTTTCTGCAATGCACAGACATAATAACCAGAAACTGGCACTGGGCATCTTGTCAATAGGTTAGTCCAATAAAATATGCCAAAATGATGTAAAACATTATAACAACATGTGGCAATGATATATAAACAAGAATGGAATATAAAAAATTATAGATACGTCGGAGACGTATCATCTAGCGCCACACCCCCTCATAGGGACATCATCTTTGGAGCAAGTACTGCTTGGAGGGGCCCTGAGGTGGAGCAGTGTTGTATCTACCGCGTCGAAGATGACGGGCCTCGATGTCGGATGCGTGATGATGGACGCGCAAGACGGCAGACATGGCATAGTCAATACGTTGATCCCTGTCATGAAGATTAGTCGACTATTACTATTTTGGGATGTGGGTTAATATTATTTTTATTGTGGGGACGTGAGTTGCGGCACTTGGGTGATTTAGTCATTTTTTTATTGATCGATTAATGTGGGGGCAAGACTGAAGGATGAGGCGGAATGTGGAACTTTACATATGTTTTAAGTAAGGGAGATTAAGAACAAGTCGAACCTGCAAAGTCGTCATATAGACGAGAGGCAAGAAGCGTCGTGCTAACACACTCGACGTGTCAAAAAACAAAAGAACACACTCCTTGTTGGTACCCGTAGGGTCCACAATTTGATTCCCTATTGGGTTTTTTGCTCGCATATGGAGGTAAGGCACGCAAAGTCGCAAACAGTAGATACACACATGTAAAACCGTTTAACGAATTCCCATTCTTATTAATTTCTCTTGGGTCTACACATTGAGGCACATCGGGCAAACACTCGATCATAGGCCTGCTAGAAGTTTACCAAGCAAGTAGGCCATCAAGATCTTGTTTCGGTCACGCTCAACCATGGGGTACAACGGCGGCAACTTGATCCATGGTGCCAACATGCGATCCCTGCAGCTCTCGAGGCTCGTCATGCTTCTCATGTACATGCTAACAAGATCTGAACAGACAGTTGCACAAAGTCGGGCAGGCGATGAGGTAGAGGGTGTTGGTAGCATCGATGTAGTCGTCCATGCAAGCGTCGTAGGCGGCTCTTTCTAGGCCGGAGAGCGATGTGTTTTGTTGGAGCTGGAAACTCAAAGCATCAAGGGTGTCTTCGTAGGAAACCAATGTTTGGTTCGCAGCGTGGATGGCGTACACGGTGGTCTCCTCCATGTGCAACGGAGATGGGTCAAGGCCTCCACGCCGCATAGCGACGATGCAGTGGTCGTACAGGAGCTTTGTGCCGCACGCGTTGCTGCAGACGGTCGTCATGCTGACGTGTGGCACATTGGGACACATGAGGCGGGCGGTAGCCATGTGGAAGGGTGCAAGGATGAAGAGGAGGATGAGGATGACCATCATGGATGACGAGACTTGGATGTTCTCTATCTGTACAGTCGAGCATGCCTTGCATTGCAGTACTTGTAGAATGTGTGATTTAATCATCAAATAATGTTTTAATTGATTTGATTGGCTTTGTGCTGGCAATCGCACATGCTTAACATGTGTACATGATGACAAATGATCATATGTGTGAAAATCAAAACAATATATTTTCTATTAATATCTTGAAGATAGGATGACAAGGAGGATGAAGATGATATTCATGACAAACGTGTCTTGGATGTTTTCTCTGTGCGATCTAGCATGCCTTGCATTGCAGCATTTGTACCATGTGAGCTTTAATCATAAGAAATGTTGTAATTATATGCATTTTAATTAATTTGATTTGCATTATGCTAGCAATCACACATGCAACGTGTACATGATAATAAGGACCACATGGAAATGGAAACAAGATATTTTCCATTAATATCTAGAAGATATGATGACAATGATGATGAGGATAACCTACATGGCGGATGTGTCTTGGATGTTCTCTCTGTGTGGTCGAGCATGCCTTGCAATGTAGTATTTGTACCACGTGTGCTTTAATCATTAAATAAGTAGAAAGTTCTAAAGTCAGTGACGATCCCTGATCTTATCCCATTCATATAAATGAACATATTATAGTATAGGCAAGCCTCATAACCGTCATAATAGAGATAATACCACGTTCTACCTCTCCACATATCCATGCTTTTCTTTTATGGTAATTTCACTTGGACAGGCAATGTTACAATTGTATACCTTTTAATTATTACGCTGGTAATCGCACATCAACACGTGTACATGATGAAAATGATCTTGTGTGTAAAAATGAAAATAAGATATCCGTCATTAATATCTAGAACATAGGATGACAAGGAGGACGAGAATGAGACCTTCATATCGGACGTGTCTAGGATGTTCTTTCTCCATCGAGCATTCCTTGATTAAAGTATTTGTAGCATGCATGCTTATCATTAAATAATATTGTAATTATATGCCTTCTAATTAATTCGATCTACACTTGAGTTCCGCGCTCGCCTGGTGATTTGGGACTAAGAGCAATTCTAGCGGATCTGGTAAAACTACATATGGTAAAACGAGTTTATGGTAAACCGCTTTTATGGTATGCGCATGTTCCGGCGGGTATGCAAAAACACACCCTCAAAATAAATTTCCGTCCCACCAAGCTTCAGAGCGCTTCCGGCTTACCATAAATTTCTCCCTGGTGCTGGAAGTATGTGTTACGAGGGCTTCTCCCTGGTGCTGGAAATATGTGTTTCGAGGGCCTCCATTAACAGGTAACGTATTTTTAAACTGTTTTACAAGTTTTACGGCTGGACGGTTTTCTAACTCAAAACTATGAAATAGCGGTTATTTACGTTTTTTATTGGGAACGAACCCGCATGCATCGTTGCTTCCTAGTGAGCACTGAGCAGCACCTTGCTCTTATGGAAACCGAAGAACGAAAAAATAGGAAGCATGTAAAAACGTGTTGTACGTGCACACATAATTAAGCATGCTACTCTAAAGGTCCTATCTTCTAAACTGGGCGTCCGACCATGGCGAAAACGAAAACAAGAGCATCAAAAACAAGATTTAGTAAAACTTACATAATTTTCTAAAAAGTTCTTTGAACTGAATAACTAAAGCAATAAATAATTTGCAAAACATAACTGTTTTGTGTTGCGGGGACAAAAATGTCCAACCAGAGAAACAAAAATATAGGATTTGCTAATTCTCAGTCGACTGATTTTTTCTTATGTCTCAGTCACCCACAAAAATGTGCATGAGTTGCACTTTTCTGGGAGAATTGTGCAATTGCACTTTTCTGCCAGAAAAGTGCAATTCGTTCTAGTTGCACTTTTTTTTAACTGCAGTTGCACTTTTTCTGAGCTGATTTAGACTTAAGAAATTCTCAGGCGCCTGATTTTTTCTTATGTCTCAGTCACCCACAAAAATGTGCATGAGTTGCACTTTTTTTTGAACTGCAGTTGCACTTTTTTAGGTGATTGAGACTTAAGAAATTCTCACAACTGAGACATAGGCAAACCCCAAAAATATTCTCACATGGAACAAAACACAGATTCTACCAGAATAATCTTGTGTCGCGGTGCCATTTTGTACTGCCACCGTAAGGTCTTGTGCTGCCATTTTTTTGTGCTGCCAACTCTGTATATACTTGTGCAAGCAGTGCTGCCAATATAAACGGAATGGCAAGTAAAATGTTTGTTTAGTTTTTGAGCTCCAAATTGTAAAGTGAAATGCCGGAAATGATCGCCGCGTTGTACTACCAAAATTTATACACTTGTGCTTTCATTTCCTCTATATGGTCATGATCGAAGACCGAACCAAATGACCGAATACAGAAAAACTAGAAAGACTGAAAGTAATATGGGTAACTTTTTTGGATGACCTAAATTCTCAAATACCGGACTGACCAGACCAAGCAAACCGAACAGACTTCCTACCTCGTCTAGGCAGCGGTGGCAATCGTGGGGGCGGGTGCCCTTCAACCAGACTTCCTACCTCGACTAGGCAGCCGCCGGGGGCCTTCAACCAGACTTCCTACCTCGCCTAGCGACTACACCACCAAGGTCGACGCCACGGTACTATGTTGTGGTCTCCATCCTATCCCTGGTCTCTCTCGGCCAATCAGCTCACCGCCAGCAGGTCATTCCCTCCGGCCTCCCATCCACCTCAAATCTGTGGAATCAAACGAAAAATGGGACGATCCCACTCATGACAACCAAACACAAAAGAGCGGTGCGACACGTACGACGTTTTCCGTCCGATGGTCATATGACGTGCAGTCACACATGCATCACACAGTTATGGATGCCCTTGTTTGCCCCAGCAGATTCAGTATTAATGTATTCAGCTTTAGCCACGTCGTACGTCAATCGGACACGCAAACGTCGTACGTAAGGCACTTCCGAACACAAAATCTAGACCATCTCATCCCATCCTTATTGATTCCATCGACCAAGCACACCCTAAGCAACCATAGAGCTTTGGCCCGTTTCATGTGTCCAATACCGACTCACGGAGATACCGAAAAAAGAAAACAGAGGCAGTATGGAAACTAGATACACAACAAGAGTAGAGCCCTACCAAAAGTATATATATCTCATCATTGTTCATATGTGAAGATGTTCAGATGGGAACTAAAAGTGCAAGGACATGTGGACAACATTTGAGCTCTACCAGAACTACCTCAGCCATGTTCATTAAGGTGTAGAAAGCAGCACTGCAAGGAGACAGAGTTCCTTATGTCAGGTCAATCTCAGACACTGTTTGCAACTCAGTGCAAAATTACACCAGATTCACCCAACAAATGATGCATCACTTCCAGGACCAGTCCTGCTATTTGACAACAGAGGGAAAGAGTTCATGCTATGGTGATAGATTGCTCCTCGGCATCTGAGCCTGCAGATTGAAAAGGCAAATATCTTGTTATCACCATGATGCATTGATAATTCACAGTAGAACTGCTTACGGAAACCTATCAGGCAAACTGGTTGTTATCCTGGTTCTTTTGTTGTAAGCGATGTATATTGATGTGATATTGTGATGCTATGAAGACATCAACCTAATGCTTCAATTCAACAACGGGAAGGCCCATAACTACAATGTAAGAGCCTCGCTCTAGTATGCAAGATGCATACTGATGTGATGTTGTGATGCTATGGAGGAATCAACCAAATATTTCAGTTGAACAATGGGTATGCCTGTAACTATAATGTAAGAGTGCTCTAGCATGAATGATGCACTGTAAAGGTTAAAAATGCCATTATATGCAAATTATGACATGCTCGGGGATCGGCTCAATTTCAACAAAGCAAATTCAACAATAGCTTACAAACGCCAATCAATAAAAAGATAATATATCCACTACTGACGCCATAAAACAATATTTGATCCCTCTACTTACTTTCTTTTTGGCTATAATTAGATTAAACAATGAATCAAATATGATGCGGACTTGAACATGACATAATGGGTCACATGAAAAATACGAGTTGTGACCAAAAATGTAAGTTCCAAGTTTTCAAAGTAAGTTCCATTTGCATATCAATACATCAAAACCTACGCTTGAAACCCTTCTAGCATTTTGAGTTACTGTCACATAAACATGAACAAGTGAATAATCTAGATACTATGAAGAACCAAACTACAGTAGACTCCAATGCCAATGAAACATAAAATTTCAGCAAGAGAATAACGTGGATTGTCGTTACAAAGTAGGAATGATGCAATAAATGGTTCAGAAAACAAAACTAGTTCCACAGTCACAGTTCCAAACTTCCAATCAAGCGTCGCTTCGTTCACCATTTGTCTGAAACTCCTAAAATGAGCACAGCAACTCCAATCCAACCCTTGTTGTGGTCTACGAAGCAGCACTGTCTACAAATGTGAAGTCTCATGCCACAATCCTTGTTGATATACTATCCACACACAGTTAATGCAGCCTTTAGATGCTTCGGAAACAGACATATAAAGGAATGACGAAAGCATAAACAGATTAACGATCTACAAGCTGACTTTAACTTCGCAGCTGACCAATCGATTTCAGGTTAAAACTAGCATCACGGTAGTATAACCAGAACAAGAAATCAGTAAATTTGGCAGATTTTCACTATATATCACTGCGGGAAAGCAGTGAGGTACCCACCATGATGCGGATGAAAGAGTTCAATCTATGGTGATAGATTGCTCCTCAGCATCTGAGCCTGCAGATTGAGAAGGAAAATACGTTGTTACCACCATGATACATCGATAATTCACAGTAAAACTGCTCAATGAAACTATAAAGCAAACTGGTTGTTCTCCTGGTTCCTTTGTTGTAAGTGATATATATTGATGTGATATTGTGATGCTGTGAAGATATCAACCTAATGCTTCAGTATAACTACAATGTAAGAGCGCTGTAGCATGCAACATGCATATTGATGTGATATTGTGATTCTATGAAGGTACCAACCAAATACTTCAGTTCAACAACGGGAATGCCCATAACTATAACGTAAGAGCGCATTAGTATGCTAGATGCATTGTTAAGGTAAAACATGTCATTATATGCAAATTATGACATGCTCGGGTATCAGCTCAATTTAAACCACAGTAAATTCAACAACTATTAAAAAGGAATATATTTACAACTGACGCCATAAACCAATATTTTATTCGTGTACTTAATTTTTCTTCTGACTGTCAGCAGATGAAACAATGAATCAAATATGATGCTAACTTGATCATAACATAATGGGTCAACATGAAGAATACAGAGTTGTGGCAGAAAATGTAAGTATAAACTAAGTCCTTTTGCATTCAGTACATAAGCATACAGTGAAACCTCCCTTCTAGTATTTTGAGTTACTATACTGTCACATAAACATGAACAAGTGGTAACCTAAACACTGAAGAACAAAACACATCGGGCCCCAATTTTAACAAACATAAAATTTCAGCAGAATAATAACATGAGCTGTAATTACAAAGAAGAAAATTATGCAGCAAATGGCTAACAAAACCACAATCACAGTTCCAGTTATAGCATTGCTTTCTTCTCCATTTATCCTAAACTCCTAAGGGCATGTACAGCGCAAGACGCTAACGTAGACGCTTACCGATCCAAAATAAATCAATTATTGTACGCTACAAAAGGTAAGCGTCTAGCTCTCCAACGGAACGCGCTAACTGGGGCGCTAAAAAGGAATTATCTTCCGCGTTAGATAGCTCCCAGACGTTGGGCAGAAACGATTTTTGTTGGAAAAAAAATTAAGCGCTCGACGCTTCCTCAGGCGGCGACGCTAGGGAAATTCCTCGTATTGGATGGGAACTGAGCGTAACGGCCGGGATTCCTATCCTAGCGCCTGTCATTAGCGCCCCCGTTGTAAACGCCCTAAGTGAACACAGCACCTCCAACCCCTTCTGCAGCCTACTAAAGAACACTATCTACAAATGTGAAGTCTCATGCCACAATCCTTGTTGATATACTATCCACATACGATTAATGGAGCCTTGAGATGCTTCCGAATCAGACATATGAATGAATAACCCAAAACATAAACAGATAAACGATCTACTAGCTGAGTTTAACTTCGCAACTGACCAATCGATCTCATGCTAAAACCAGCATCAACACAGTACAACCAGAACACTAGAACAGAAAATCAGTAAATTTGGCACAGAGTGTAACTATATCACTGTGGGGAAGCAGCGAGGTACCCACCTTGCGGATTGGGGGCGGGCAGGGCGGGCTCCTCCTCGCCGTAGATGTGGCGGAGGCGGGCGGCGGTGATGGGCGGGGAGGGCGCGGCGGCGAGCGCGAAGAGCTCTTCCCTCCAGGCCCACATGGTGGAGGACATCGCGGAGTTGGCGGCGCGGATGGACGACTTGCGGGCCTCTAGGTCGTCGATCTCCCGCTGCTGCTCCGACGACCGCACCGCCAGCGCCACGAACGCTCCCAGCAGCAGCGCGCTAGTCACCTTCTCCCTGTTCTCCGACAGCTTCGCGCCGATCCCCCGTAACGCCGCCGCCGCCATCGCTCGCTCGAGTTTGCGTTGCGCCTCCGGGGTGCCGACGCCGCCGCCGCACGATTCCTTAGATCGCCGGCTGCGGGCCTAGGTCCGGCCCGGTTAACCTTATTGGGCCGTAGGAGAATAGCACTCGCAGACTGGAACTCTACAACCATTTCTGGAACTGTTTTGCATGAAATTTCTACGGGGTATTATGCTTTTGGATTAATGCAAAGTCCATGTCATTTTCTTCCACAATTTTCCACTTCACCCATGTCAATTAAGTGTGAAGTACGTCTGGTTGCTGCGCTTACGATGCTATTATCTTAGCAATGACATGATTGCTGAGTCGAAGAAAAGAAAACGAAAAAAAGGATTTTCCTTGTGTTAGCTAAGAGATTGATTTCTTTTTGTTAGGAAAAGATACGATTTCTTAGTAAAAGAGATAATATATTTTTCTCACTCCTATGAGATGCCTTACCTTACTTACGCCTTTTTAGTATAGTTTAATTATGTTGTAATTTTAGAAGTATCGAACATTGAAGATAACATTAAAAGATAATATTTGTCATTTATAACATGTCGTTTTGTCTTATCCAAACGACATGCAATCGAATGTATGGATGCACATATGCCCTTTGACTTTCATGTCAATTAAGGTCCAATTCTTTTGACGGCTTAAAGAATAAGCTGCCTCCTCCCTACCTTCTCCCGTAACCCATCGAGCTTATTACTTGAAACTTCTAATTTAGCTATGTGATAAGTCGGATGGCTTATGGTAGAAGCTGGAGAGGAGGGAGCTTATTTTTTAAACTGCCAAAAGAACTGCGGTTTAGGTTTTCATGTCAATTAAGTGTAAAGTTGGTCTAGTTTGAAAGAGGCGTTTGGTCATATGCTCCTTGCATATTAGAAAAATTCAAAATAAATAGTAAAATACTAAAAGAAATGTGGTAACAAACATATACATGTGTTTTGCATATATATAAAGTTTCATGACAAATTGTTATTTATGGTGCTCTATGCAAAATCAGTACTTTAAAAACATTTTAAATCCCATTGTAGACACATAGTTGTTTATACTTTTTCAGAATTTAAAAATCTTTACTTTTTTTTCTGAATTGTTAAATCAGGTAGGAGCGAGATCAGGAGCCACCGTGAATTCTCGGTCTGGTTTGCTGTTCTTATAAGATTTAGGAGCATTTTTACGGTGGTTGGCAAGTACTTCCCGGTACTTTTCAGTACTACTGCTCAAAATTAAATCAGCCGTTGATCTCATGCAATTAATTCCCGGTAATATCACCAATTGCTGGCCCAACAGGGCAGAGCAAGCAACGAAAGTGACCAGCAGCAGCAAGGTCCAACGATAGCAACAGAATCCACACGCAGGTCATGCGTTGTTCAAGTTCTTCCAAGGTCGACGTGAGCGCCATGGTCTGCAGCCGGGTGGGAATGACACGGTGGACGACTGGACGAGGTCGGAGGCGGACGGTGGAGTGCGTGAGCTCTCGGCGGCAGGGCGACGTTTTCATCCGCATCGCCGACGCCCCGCTGCACGCTGGAAGGGCTGGTGGACCGTGGACTGTGGACGACGACCCGAACCCGCTATTGGACGTGCTCCACTGGCGTGGCTAGCTCCCGCATCTCATGGCCCTGATGTGCGGCGCGCCCCACGCGCTAGGGCTGGAGCTCGCCCTCCACGTCCCCAACTAAGACAAGATCCTCGCCGAGGACCTCTTCAAGCACCTCATCTGCCTCCAGGGCTCCGAGCTCGACGCAGGACGCAACCTAGTTGATGTGGGCGCTGCATTTTGTGCTCAACATGGCCATGGCCATGGTGACCGCGATTACAGCGGTAGAGATGGGGTCCATCTCCTGGTACCCATCGGCGACACACGGCGCATGCACACTACTAGGAAAAGGCTTACCCGTGGCGCACCAAAAATGCTTACCCGTGGCGCAGGGGGCTGCGACACGGATTACCACGCCACGGGTAACATAATAGCCGTGGCGCAGGGGTCCTGGTGCGCCACGGGTATGTGCATATAGCCATGGCGCACCGAAACTACATACCCGTGGCACACCTAGTTTCGGTGCGCCACGGCTATGTGCACATACCCGTGGCGCACAAAAACTAGGTGCGCCACGGCTATGAATTTCCGAATTTAAAAAAAAAAGAGCCACCGGCCACCGCCCATGTCGGCGTGTCCGGCAGGGGGGTCGCGGCAGCGGGAGCCGCTCGGGTGGGAGCTTCGGTACGGTATCGTTCATGGCGTGGCGTCGGCGCTGCACTACCTGCACGACCAGTACGACCAGCGCGTGGTGCACCGGGACCTCAAGGCCTCCAACATCATGCTCGATGCCGGCTTCACCGCGCGCCTCGGCGACTTCGGCCTCGCCCGCGCCATCGAGACGGACAAGACCTCCTACACGGAGGAGGTAGCCGGCGGCATCCACGGCACCGTTGGCTACATCGCCCCGGAGTGCTTCCACACCGAGAAGGCCACCCGCGGGTCCGACGTCTACGCCTTCGGCGCCGTCATCCTCGAGATCCTGCTGGTCCTCGTCGACGTGGAGGTGGACGCCATGGTGGAGGTGCTCACCGGCCGTCGTGGAGAAGGCCGGCAGTATGGTGGAGGAGCTCGCCCTCATGGACGAGGTCGCCGCCGGCCGTCGAGGAGGAGGAGGAGGAGAAGATAGAGAGGAGTAAGAGAGGAGGAGGAGATAGAGAGGAGGTGGAAGAGAGGAGGAGGAGGAGGAGGAGGAGGATGAGATAGAGAGGAGGAGGAGGACGAGATAGAGAGGAGGAGCAGGATGAGATAGAGAGGAGGAGGAGGAGGAGGAAGAGTGGAGGAGAGGTGCCAATCCAGGCCTCTATCCTCTCGACCAATCAGAAACAAGAAGAAAGGAGCACACGGATTGTGTGCTAGTTTAAGTCGCTGTGAGCCGTCGGATCGCGGTGTTGCCCCCCATGTTACCCGTGGCGCATCTCATAGTGGTGCGCCACGAGTATTACAACTACCCGTGGCGCACCATCTCTTTCATGCGCCACGGGTAAGTTTTATTTATTTTTTCTGGCCAGAAAACTTAAACTTCAAAAAAATAGGTGTTCCCTTTCGAATTTGGGGATTCTGTACGCAAAAAATGGCTCAAAAGGCCGTAGGCCATTTGGATTGGATGTGGTTTTTCTCTAGTTTTTTTAAGGTATTAAACGTCGAAATCCGAGTTCGTATGCAAAAGTTATCGCCGTTTTACTCTTCCATAATGTTTTTTTGCAAAATACGTCGAAATTCATATTTCATATTTTTTCTAACAACTAGGTTACGTAACATAACCACATCTCAAAGGATTTTATTTTTTGAATTTTTTAACATTTTCTTTTAGCCTTTTTAAAACTGAAAAGGCGATCACCGGGGGGGGGGGGGGGTGCATGGGAGCACAAAGCAGTAAACATACCCGTGGCGCACCACTATTTCGGTGCGCCACGGGTAAGGGGTTACCCATGGTGCACCACTATTTTGGTGCGCCACGGCTATGTGGAGTCAAAATTTGGACCCGAGACCATTATTTTGGTGGCGCATTGGAATAAGGTGCGCCACGGCTGTACTCTTACCCGTGGCGCACCGAAATAGTGGTGCGCCACGGCTAAGGAGGGTGCCCCTCCATCAGCCCAGCCTGCACTTTGACGTGGCGCACCACAGTGCGCCACGGGTAATGTCCTACGCGTGGCGCATCTGTGTCTGGTGCGCCACGGCTATATACTCGTGGCACACCAAAATAGTGGTGCGCCACGGGTAAGTAATCTATCTATAAGCCTTTTCCTAGTAGTGGCACTTGGACTTGGAGCTTGCTAGTCGTCCTGCTGATGAGCGAAATGAGGTACGACGTTGTGGCGCGCGGCATCGCGGCCGCGCTGATGATGCTCTCGCGGATGAGGTTTCACGGCGGCGATGAAGCCGAGCTCGACGCGCATATACGCATGAGAGCCACCGGCTACATGGATCTCCATTAGAATCCCCACGCGTTGGTCCTTGGTAACGGAGCCGTCGCGCTGTGCTGGAGGACGATGCGGAGGAGACTCCAAATGATCTACGCTTTTAATAAATAAAATAAATAAATATTTTTAGTACTTCTCAGTACTTTCCGGTACTTTTTTTCTAGTACTTTCTAGTACCTCCTATTTTTCCACCGTTGGATTTTCTTGGTTGGACGGTTTATAAATTCCCCAATCATTGTAAAACTTGTAAAGATTTAGAAGCACAAACCGTGATGCATTGTACATTATCTCCATCGAAGAACTGTCTCACGATTAAAAAAAATTAACTGTTTGTCGAGATAAAGATCAAAAGATTTGTTTACAACCATAAACTTCAACATTCGATGAAGCGACGATTTGTACAAACCATGGTAAACACGTATGGTCATCTCAAACAGCAACCCGTTACCGTAGTAAACAAGATAATTTCTCCAAACCTCCAACATCGACCAACTCAACGATGGTGTTCAATAAATCAACACAAGATCATGCCACGATACTAGAAGATAATTTTCTCAGGAGTCCAGCATCGATCAACTCAACCACGACATTCAGTAAATCAACGCAAGATCATGAAAAATACTAAAAGCTCTATTTAGGAGAGTTCAAATAGAATCTACACAATCTTAGGGTGTCCTTCGACTGCATATATAACTAGAGCATAATACGCTAACATTGTCACAAACCCCCAAAACCATCCACCAGCACAATCGCCACGCCACCTGATATAGAACCATTGCCTACGGTAATATCCACAACAAGATCTCACCCGTGCACAACACAACCAGCACAGGTCCCCCCGAGTGCAGATAAGTTACTGCTGCTTGCACTCTGTTGGTTGCTCCGAGTTCCCTTGTGCACCACCCTTTGCAGCTCCCTGTTGGACGACGCATCATGAGTTCTAAGAAAATAACATTGCTAGCTGGAACCAAGAAAGTATGAGATCAGTGTGGAATTTGTACCTTAGGTTTGCCAGTCAGCTGCTCATGCAATTACAAAAGAAATGTATCAGCAAGGTCGATTAAAAACAGTAGTTTTGCAACAAGCACAAATATGTTCTGTGGCTGCAAGATAAAGATTACCTTCTTCGTGGGTTTAATTAGTTCTTCCTCTTCATCCTCGTCATCATCCTCATCATCATCCTCATCCTCATCTTCATCATCATCATCCTCATCATCATCCTCATCATCATCATCATCATCACCATCCTCGAAATCCTCAGCTTGCACAGCCTCACCAGTAAACCAAGAAACAGCATGGGGGATGATCTTGTCCCTTATGGTAGATCTAGAAGTCCAAATTCAACAGCAACAAAAATATCATTAAAGAGGGATCAATGCGACAGATACAGCACTGTATGCAAACGATTTGAACAGCACTTACCCAATATCATAATCATGCTCCATTTGACCCTGAAGCTCATCAGCCTACATCACAGATTGAAGGGAAAAAGTTTACTATGAATTATGAACAGTGCATATCATGCTCTATGTAAAAACAAATCTTAAAACATACGGCATCTTCATCAATGTCCTCATCATCATCAGGTACTTCTGGTGGGTTGAAGAAGTTGAAGAAGCTCTCGCAGTCTTCAGTTTTAGTAATAGGCTTCGTGTTCTTTGAACCTTTCTTGGGTTTCTTTTTATAAATCTTCTGCGTCACATTTTTTCCAGGATACCACTCAATTTCAGTCCTGCAGTACACATAATGTGTGAGCCTAATAATACATGCAAATACAGGTATCACTTACAATGGAACATACATGACAACCCTATACACAAAAGCGTTAACAAAGTAAAGAGATACCTACCCAATTGCTTTCTCCAAAATAGGGTCATCTTCATCAACCATATGATACACTTTTGTTAGGACAGAGTTCTTGAAGAAAGGGTTTGTATCAAAGAAAAATTCCAGCTTGAAACCCTTAGGGCCGTCAATTCTAGACCACTTGATATCCTTTAGATATTTCAAAACAGCCTCGTCACGCTCTTGGATCTGAAGTTGAGCAATAATCCAGTCAGTGATACATCAATGAACATAAGAGAACACCTACAAATATAGCACACTCTCTGAACTACCTCGTCAGTCAGCACTTCATTTGTTTTCAAAGCAGTGAGCCAAAAATCTGGGACACCTTTAGCTGAAAAAGGCACAATCACAAATCAGAATGGGAATGCAAACAGGAAGTGTAAGCTTTGATTCTGTACCATCTGAATCTTCACCCTCAGCAGCCTTTTCACTGGACGGTTCTTTAGCAACACCATCAACCTCCACTACTCCATTTACAATTTCATACCTCTGAAAGCACAGAAAACAACTCATAAATATGTGCATGTGTAAATGGGCAGAGGTTATATATTTCACATACTGACCTGAAACATTAGAAAGCATGAGGAGTTGGCGTACCTTTGTGTACAATGGTTCATACAGCTTCTGGTACTTATCTTCAAGGGCAGTCCGTTCCTCAAAAAACTTCGCCTCAAGCTCATCATGTTGGCTCTGAATTATTACAGATAAATGTTGGATCTCGGAAGCAGCTAAAAATCATGGAATAATAAAATGGAATTTTTTACTTGGGATATTGATCGACTACAGTCCAATAACAATGCACTAGAAATGGACTTATTATACTTTAACACTTTTCAGTGATTCGCCACGAATAATTGGTACGCTAAGGGCGAAATGGAATAAGACAGAGCTCAGCCTCACACAAAAAATGCTGGGAAATAGGAACAATACGAATAACCAAATGAAAGTGGTGCAAACCAAATCAACAATACATGATAGCTACAAAAAAAATGCTACAGAGTTTAAGTCGTCCGATCTTGCAGCATAACATAGCAAACATTTATAGTATAGTTCTAATACAAACCAATAAACATAAATCAAACTCCTGCAAGCCTAATATAAAATAGACACGCTTGGATCACTCTTACTTACAGGCAAAGACATTACATTAGGGATATTAAAGTTTAGGACGGAAGATTGAATGAAAAATCTAAAACCTTGCTTAGGTCACATAAAAATGTTCAATGCATCTAATTCCAAAACTAGATATGTAGGGTGATAGTTTGAAAATAGATACTCATGGTAGTGGTATTAAGTATAAAGTCTCCATTCAATGTGAAATTCCATAAATACTTTTAAAGTATATAAACTCATATCCTGTCTTATTTGTGTTTACCATCCTGAGTCTAGCATTCACTTTCCTCGCCCCACTCATCAACACACAATAGGCCTAATCTATAAAGCCTCAGGTTTCTTCTGCCAAAGAGTAACATCTCTGAGTAAATAGTTTATTTTACATATCATAACTTAACTAGCCTGAGCAATACAACCAAACAACAAGTTGTGATCCCTGAAAGGGAGTACGAATTTAAATTACTGGGTTAAAAGGGAATTAGCTAACACAACATAACAAAGGATTTTCATCCATACAAACCATCGCACGGTTGCACCTACCACAAACAAAATGTATATATTCATTTCATATATATATATAGATGAGCGCCACCCAAGGAAGTAATCTCGCACAGGGAGATCAGAAAAATAATCAAATCAGAAATGTTAAAATTCAAGGCGGGGTAAGTCCTACTCAACCTGAATGCCCCTCAAAAACTCAACACGCGTCCTGACATTGGGCGGCAGCGACTCAAGCAGGTCCGCGTGATCCGCCAAGCCCTGCAGCTTGTCCTGCAGTATAATCAGAGGAGAGAAATGAACAATCGTAGCAATGGGATCCCAAAAAATGACACCAGACATCACAACCCAGCGCAAAACGGCCAACGGCACCGGAATCAAACGGAAATTGGGACGCCTCTGAGCCGAATCAACGTACCTTTAGGGCATTGACGAGGCCGGCGCGGTCCTCGGCGCTGAGAGCTGTAGGAAAACACACGAAAACGGGGATCGATTAGGGAAACGGAACGGCTAGGGCGAGGGGAAAAGGCTCAGTGACGCGGGGGTTACCGGCGGCAGCGGCGGGGAGGGAGCTGTTGAGGTCGGAGAGGTCGACAGTTTTCTTCTCGCCGCCCATCGCTGGAGCTCCGGTGAGGCCCTCTTGGACTTCGCCGCCGCGCCGCCGAGGAGAGGAGGAAAAGCCCTAGGGGGAGCGGGAGTTGGGCGGCGAGAAAGCGGGGAGAGACCCACTAAAACCCTAGCCTCGGGGTATAAGAAGGAGGTGAGTGCGTTTGCATTTTACACCCTCGGTGCGTCTGGAGACGACCTTGTGGGTAGTTAGGAAAGTCGCATGGACTTATGGACTTATCTGCAAATTGATAACTAATTAGGGTTCCAAAATTGACATCATGGTATAGTCCAAATATCCAAATTGAAGATGTGCTTATACTCAATCAAACTTATAACTATAGTGTTACGAAAATCAACAAAATCAACAACTTCTTGTAAAATTATACTCACTCCGTTCCAAAATAAGTGTCTTTGGTTTGCCCAAATATAAATGTATCTAGATGTGTTTTATGTCTAGATATATTTGTATTTGGTCAAATCTAAGACACTTATTTTGTAATGGAGGGAATACAATTTTATACACCCCATAAATCACCACAGCCAACCAACTTTCTACCTTTGACCATTTCTTAAATAGATATTGTCGAGTTGGAATATTAAGCAACTTATAGATTAGTTTAATTAACGAAGGGAAGTCCACATATGCACCCGTGAACTAATCACATACGGCATCAAGTGAAATAGATACAAATGTGAATAGAGAGATGAATAGCATGTACTCCCTTTGTTCCACAATATAAGATGATTTAGGTATTTTACATGTTGTCTACATTCGGACTAAAAGTAGCGTACATGTACACTAAAACATGTTTAAATATATCTGTCCCACTTTCCATTTGTAAAAGCTAAAACATCTTATATTTAGAAACGGAGTGAGTACGTGCTTGCCAAGAAGGCAACAACAACATCATTGTCAGTAGTGTGGCCCATGGTGGTCACCTGATGCCGGCCACATGCTGGCCTGACGAGCGACAACTGCGTCGGCCACGTGCCCACCCAAGCTGGAACCAAAGAAGGAGCCTGAGCACGACAGGCAGTTATCCTCTTGTCGGAGCAGATCGAAGGCCGTCTTCAAGGAGGAGCTCAAGGAGAGTGATTGGTCCATTACCAATTAAGAGCAACCTCAGTCATCGGCGCACCTAGGACACTCGCCGGCCAAAAAAAGGCACGTCTTGGGGGCAAAAGCTTTCGTCGGATGAAACGGGAGAGCATCTTTGTAACAGCCCCAGTTTGGTACCCTAAAATTTGAGCCAAATTTTCACTTTTCATTTCATTGCATCATAGCATACATATTTAAATTGCTAAAGCTAAATAAAGCAACACTTGGAAATTATAAAAAGGGATGCAAAACCCTTCCCAAAATTACAAACCAAATGCATTGCTCAAATTGGCAAAACAAATTATTCTTGAGTTTCCAATTTGTCCAGGAAGCTCAAGGATATATTTTATAACTATTGGTAAAAATCAAATTCTTGCCAAGCAAAGAAATAAAAATTGAGAATTCAGATTGGTTCAAATCAATTTTGAATTTTGAAACCAAGTTAAACTTTTCAAAAATTCAAAAGAAAATTATGGGGAGCTCCATTATTTTATTGGAAGCCTCCATGAATATTTTCACTATTGTTGAAAATGTTTGAATACCCCAAGTAAATGGATTTTGGAAATTATCAAAAATTGCCATTTTTAAACACCATGAACAATTGGTGTACAAAACATTTTATTTTGCAATACCAATTTTTGTGGAGCTTATAAATATTATTGGTATCCACCATAAATATTTTCATAATTTTGTGAATTGTTTAAGTGCCCCAAATAAATAGCTAAAGTCTGCTGGTTTATTTTTATGAACAACACAAAGGGAGAAGAAAATAGTACATGGGGTTTTCTGGAGAAATTGGCATTCTTCTTTTCCCCTGTAGCGACCGAAGCTTGCTCGCTCCCGCGCGTTGCCGCCGAGCCAGCACTGGCGCCATGCCGCCGTGCTCCCCGCCCTGGCCGTGGATGAGGACCCCGAGGCCCTCTGCTCTCTTTCTCCCCTCATTCACGTGCTCCCTCACCTGCTCCCTCCCTCGCTCGCGGAAACCCTAACCCTAGTCCTACCCGAGCTCCTGCCTGCCGCCGCCGCTGTCACAGACGCCGTCGGATCCGGCCACCCCGAAGCAAACCGACGCCGCCACCAGCTCCGCCGACTCCTCCTCTACCTCCACGTGCACGGAATCGAGGCGGGGTCGCCCAAATCGCCGACGCCATGCTTTCTTCTCCCCCTTCGGCCGCCGCCGTTTGCGCACGGCCGCGCTGCCGTCCGTCCTCCCCTCGCCCCGCCATCCACGGCACTGGCTCACTGGTGAGCTGCTGGTCTTTAGGGACACTTCCGTTCTCCTCCTCCCTCCCTCGCTCTATGCCGTCGCCGTAGCTCGCCGTAGCCCACCGCCGGTCGTCGTCGTTCTTGTCGATTCCGGCGACCAAGAAGTAGTGGCGCTGTCCCGTTAGATTCCCGTGCTCCCGCGTGTCGTTTGCACCTGTTAGCACGTCCACAGACGCCCTCCGTCGCCGTATCTGTGCTCGCCGTCACCGGTGGTCACCACCGGCCTGGGAACCGACCAGGCCGGCCAGGAGGCCGGTTGGCTCAGGTACGAGCCCGACCTGGGTGCCGGTCTGGGCCGGCCAGGAGGCCGGCTGACTCAGGTATGAGCCCGGCCTGGAAACCGGCCCAGGCCGATCTGTAGGCCGGCCAGGTTTTGAAAAAAAAAATTAAATTTACAAAAATGGCAGAATTAAAGTCCAACTATGAAAATTCATAACTTGATGAATAATGACTCAAAATTTATGTTTAATAGCTCAAAATGTTCAGCTGGACATAAGCTACATGTTAGTACCCTTTTCTTGACCTTTTGAACAAATTATTCTGCCTTTACTTAATAAATACAAAAAGGGCAGATTTAAATCCAATTTTGGGAAAATCATAACTAAATAAATATTGATCCAAAAATTGCAAATGATGTACCAAAATGATCAAAAACTCAAAGGCTATCTAGCTATGATATTTTCACATCATGACAAAAAAAATTCCTTTGAGGTTATTTCAAAATGGTTAAAGATTTACATTTGAATAATCGTTTAATTCGCCGTTTATTCTTAGTTAATCAGAAAAATGCAAACGAAGTATCAAATTGATCAGCAATTCAAATGCTACCTAATCATGCTAATATCATATCATGACAACAACTTTTATTTTGGTGCGATTCTTTATTTGGTTCAAATAATTAAATTCAAATAATCATTTAATTCACTATTTATTCATCGATAATTGAAAAATCACAAACGCGGTACCAAAATGATCAGAAGAACAATACCTATATATGCATGTCATGTTCATGCATATTTAAGCCACCTTTTAGTAATGTAATAATTTATAAACAATGTGGGCACTAAGTTAAATATGGGGTTGCTTCCAAATAATTGCACTAATTATTTGGCACTCCATTTAAATGGTTAGCTAAATTATATGATGATATCATTGCATAAACTTGACATGTCATCATGATTGTGCATTGCACCTTGTCTTCGTGTTATTTATTTGTTCTTCTGTGATTGTTTGGGTATCGATAGATTCAGGAGTCGAGGTTTCCCCTACATACCCCGACGATCCGTACTACACGCCCCGTCAGCAAGGCAAGAGATAACCTAACCTTCTTGGCATATAGCATCCTATTGTTTTATACAAATATTTTATCCACCATAATATTGCATTCGATTCTATGTCAACTTTTGGGTCGATGCTAGAGTATCCTATGAAATGCATGTTCCCTAAACCAATACATGTTTCCCCTCCTATTAACCATAGGTTGATGTGTTGGCCTGAGATACTTTATATCTGTTGTTCATATGCTTAGCCATGCTTAGTCAAATGCTAAATTGTCTGATGATTTATTTCCATAATTATGATGTTGATGGAATGTTCGGACATGGTGGATACTTGTGGTACTTAATTAAAATGCTTAAGAGGCTTGGATGAGTTGCCATCGGGGTTATGGTGTTTTGCCTCATTCTTGCCGCCTAGGTGCGAGTTCTTTACCTCTTGAACCAAGACGAGCGTGCTTCCAATGGTGGGGACATATGGAATCCTCTCTAACTAAATAACTTGTGCGGGCGTATCCAAGGGTCCTCTAGTTTGCGCTTTCCATTTGCGTGTGAGTTGCCGGTGGATGAAGGCGCGATGAAGAGGGTGTGGTGGTGTTTAGGGTGTGGCAATGGGGGCAGGGGCTGAAATAGGCTGGATGCACTTGTCCTGTTGCCACGATGATCCTTGGATAGTCCCATGTGAGGTAAAGGTTTAACCGCGCCCACTTGCCAGCTTTCCCCAGAAGAGAGCTAACCAGGCGAGACGGACGGTACCGGTGGGTAAATTAGTACACCCCTGCAGGGTTTAATCTTTTCAAAAAGTCGTGTCCACGGTTATGGACAACTTGGGAATGGACGATAAGATCATAGGAAACATGAAGTTAATTAAAATTTGACAACTAGAGGTTGCAGCTTGACAACGTGTGATAAAGGTTCATTTCCTCAAGGGTGGTTCGAGGGAGTGCCTTGGTGGAGATGAGTGGTGGTTTCTGGCTATTATTGGTTCAATGTGAACCGAAGAAAGTTTACTATCTTATCCCCTTTTAAAAAACATTCTGAGTAGTCGATGCCATGAGTCATTTATCTTTAAAAAAATGAAAACTAGCTTTATGCAAAACAACTACTATACAACTTTAGAGCCATGTCATCATTGGGCCTATATCGCCCTACTAAACTTGCGAGTACGTCGTACTCAGTCTCTCTTTGTTGTTTATTAATTGTTTCAGAGGAGGATGTCACCGAGCCGGAAGGTGGGTTCTTCGTTGACATCGACGAGTAGTCTGGGGTTCTCAGGTGGCAGCTTGGGACGTCGTGGAACAAGCTGGCTGGGATGTTTATTTGTAGCCCTCTTAGGCCCTATTTTGGATCTTGTTGTTTAGACAACATATTTGGCTTCCGCTTGTTGTACTGATGGGTCTGTGACCCCTGTTGTGAACTTTGTATCTTTCTCGCTATATGATCTTTTGTGTCGTAGAGTCTGTGATGTGCCAGTTGTTCCACAAGTCTTGATCTCTTTATTATACATTGATAGCTATGCCAGTGTTTATGGCATGATCGAGGTGTTGCGTGGGAGCGGTAACCCCATGCCCTTCGATTGTGTAGCATAGCCTGTGGGTTACATAGCCTCTCTGTATAATTCCGGGGTCGGGGCGCTACAAGTTGGTATCAGAGCAGGACTGCCTGTAGGAAACCCTTTCTATTGGTCGATGTCGAGTCTAGTGTTCGTGAAAATTATTTATAACCTAAAAATGAGTTGTGAAAACCATCTTAGGATTCTTTTTACTCCTTACCCAATTCACTCTAATCTCGGAGACATCTTACCTCTATTTGATTTAACGGTTCTTCTGATCGTCGGCAAATTCTAACCTCTAGGTTCATGGGGTTGGCTTCTACCTTTAGTTTACTGGTTAGCTCTGCTCGTCTGCCAAATCTAAAGCCCGAAGAGAGGAAGTATTGTGGTTCATCAAGACATTCCCTTGCTTTAGCACAAGATCTTGAACCGAAGGTCCCGGATTATGCTAGGGCTCTGTTGTAATGATTCATGAGGGTTGTCATCCTTATGAGAATTATGCTATTGTGAGTCCCAGTACATGAAGCTGATCTTTAACCCAAGATCCTTCCCGTTGAACCCTGATGTAATTGTCAAACCCTACATCATGTTGGCAAAATTTGAAGTTAGTCTTGAAACTCGAGGTTGCAGTCGTAATTGACTTGCTCAGCAATGCTCTTCTCTGTCACTAGCTTTAGATAGACTCTCTGTCAGGGAACCATCTGGATCCTGACAAGATTGCCCTTAGGGAGTTTTCTATCAATGTATGTGATTCCTCCAATAACACTCGTTCGAGAAACCCTTTTGGCACTAGTTATCGGAAGAGTGCTAACAAGGGCTTCTGCAATATCTTGAGATTTTTGTTAGCCCGTTCCTTACTCTAGATCTTTCGTCCGACCTCTATCTGTCTGTTGACAGTCAAGTTTTATCATGCATTGGGGTGTTCTGATGCATGTTATTCTTGTGGTTCGTCCAGGCATTCCACTTCGGGATGTCAGGAGAAACAAACTCCGGTACCTTGTCCATCTCTCGGCCAGGTCAAAGCATTGTGATTCGCAGAGTAAGAGCTTGTCTGGCTTTTGTTCCATTCCACCTTGGAGTGTCACACTCTTTTATATCAAGAGGTCGTGCTTAGTCTCATGACGTACTTGATGAAGTGATGCTCTTACCCTTCCTTATCCATCTACCTCCGAACTACTCAGGCTCGAGAATGTTGAGGATGTATATCGATGTGGTAATCGGATATTCTTAGCAATTGTTATTGCTTTGAAAACCCAAGGACTTTGATGGCACTCTTAGCATGATTGGTAATCATATCATCAATTCGAGTTGTCAGGAGTTGCCAAGTCCATTCATTCAGGTGCACACCTTCGGTCAACGAGTTAGGTTCGTGTCGGAACTCTTAAGACCACATCTTTTCCTTGAAAAGGAATATTCCTCTCGCAACTAGTGACATGCGGTGGTTCGTGATATCCTGGTGTCTTTCCAGAAGTACTGTGGGGCTGTCCCCTGACCATGTTGTCGAGTAATATTGGAAACTTGTCAGAATCATCTTCGTGTCATCACGTAGTGCGTGTTTTGTATGATTGGAAGTGCTCTTCTCTGGTCCATATGCAATGGTTGACATATGTCGCCAGGGGTCCGTGTGAAGTTCACTTGTCTCCCCGGGAACCATCACAAGTTGGTCAGGCATGTGCGGATTGTTGTTGAGATGGTAGGTTCTTACCTCCAGTTCTCTAAATATGTCATGTATGCCACGGACCGAGTTGTTCTTGAATAAGAAGAAGTTGTCAAATCTCATCATCTTATTGGTGTTTCCCAATCACGAATCAGTTGTGCTTCTTTGTTTGGAATTCATGCTGGTTCAATTTCCTCTGTGTAGTCGTGACCGCCTGGAACTCCCAATCTAGCTCGTGTTCTGGAGCTTGACACTATAGCCTATGTCTTGAGAAACTAGTGACCCTAATCTTCCGTTAACTTTCGGAAAACTCCCCTTCAGACAAGCCAAGTATGAAGTACCTGTACACCTAACCAGCTCGGAACCTCAAGCAAACATGATGGTTGGGGTTTATCAAGAGCATGACCTAAGCCTACTAGTAACCCCGACGAGTCCGATGTTGTGGTTCACGCACCTCACCGGAAGGTCTATTGGCGATATCTCTTAAATCTTTAGAATCAACCACTATCCATGAGGATCTGGTGTGACTTATTTTAGGAGTTTCACCATATGGTCTTTTCTCTATCTTCAAGTATGACCTTCGCTTGATGATCGATTGGAGGCTATTCCGAAGCCTGAGTGTGATATCTAGAACCTCAAGGAGAACATTACCACGGAGTTGCTACATATCTATCGATCGATCCCCCTACTCCTTGTATCTGGGGAATAGCTCGCCTATAAGGTTTGATCTCTTCATCTAATGGTGGACCAGTGCTATATCTTTCCCTCCTAGGTGAACCCAAAGTTTTACCCAATCACACGAACAGTGTGTGAATTCATCAGTCACGTTAGGGCCCGAGCTTTCAACCTTAAGGAAACATCTTGTATGTCAAAAGCGTGGAGTCCAGAATATTTTCTTTCTCCTCATGGTGCTTCAAATCTCTACGGTCTACACATCGGGGTGAATTGAAGTGATGTCATGGTCTTGGACAAAGATCCTGATAAATTCGGATGAACAAGTGATCTGTTACCCTATCTTCTGCTCGACCTTTGTTTGGTCAACTTGTTCCTAGTTTTCCCCACTGGCTTATGGTCTTGTGCAAAGTTCATATCTCCAACCCTTGGAGAAAACTTGTCTAACACCTTGAGCTATCTTCTGTTCATTCCCGTCACCTCGGCATATCATGCTGGTTAGCCTAAGCTCTGCAACAAGGAAGATCATCATGGGATCGAGAAGATCGTTGAAGTAAAGGGTTGTCATGTTCCCTCATCCCTCTTCCTACTCTAGAATCTCGGGACGAGATTCCTGTAAGGGGGGTAGATTTGTAACAGCCCCAGTTTGGTACCCTAAAATTTGAGCCAAATTTTCACTTTTCATTTCATTGCATCATGCCATACATATTTAAATTGCTAAAGCTAAATAAAGCAACACTTGGAAATTATAAAAAGGGATGCAAAACCCTTCCCAAAATTACAAACCAAATGCATTGCTCAAATTGGCAAAACAAATTATTCTTGAGTTTCCAATTTGTCCAGGAAGCTCAAGGATATATTTTATTGCTATTGGTAAAAATCAAATTCTTGCCAAGCAAAGAAATAAAAATTGAGAATTCAGATTGGTTCAAATCAATTTTGAATTTTGAAACCAAGCTAAACTTTTCAAAAATTCAAAAGAAAATTATGGGGAGCTCCATTATTTTATTGGAAGCCTCCATGAATATTTTCACTATTGTTGAAAATGTTTGAATACCACAAGTAAATGGATTTGGAATTATCAAAATGCCATTTTTAAACAGCATGAACAATTGGTGTTCAAAACATTTTATTTTGCAACACCAATTTTTGTGGAGCTTATAAATATTATTGGGATCCTCCATAAAAAAATTCATAATTTTTTGAATTGTTTAAGTGCCCCAAATAAATAGCTAAAGTCTGCTGGTTTATTTTTATGAAAAACAGAAAAGGGAGAAGAAAATAGTACAGGGGGTTTTCTGGAGAAATTGGCATTCTTCTTTTCCCCTGTAGCGACCGAAGCTTGCTCGCTCCCGCGCGTTGCCGCCGAGCCAGCACTGGCGCCATGCCGCCGTGCTCCCCGCCCTGGCCGTGGATGAGGACCCCGAGGCCCTCTGCTCTCTTTCTCCCATCATTCACGTGCTCCCTCACCTGCTCCCTCCCTCGCTCGCGGAAACCCTAACCCTAGTCCTACCCAAGCTCCTGCCCGCCGCCGCCGCCATTACGGATGCTGTCGGATCCGGCCGCCCCAAAGAAAACCGACGCCGCCACCAGCTCCGTCGACTCCTCCTCCACGTGCGCGGAATCGAGGCGGGGTCGCCCAAATCACCGACGCCATGCTTTCTTCTACGCCTTCGGCCGCCGCCGTTTGCGCACGGCCGCGCTGCCGTCCGTCCTCCCCTCACCCCGCCGTCCACGGCACTGGCTCACTGGTGAGCTGCTGGTCCTTAGGGACACTTCCGTTCTCCTCCTCCCTCCCTCGCTCTACGCTGTCGCCGTAGCCCGCCGCCGGTCGTCATCGTTCTCGTCGATTCCGGTGACCAAGAAGTAGCGGCGCCGCCCCGTTAGATTCCCGTGCTCCCGCACGTCGTTTGCACCTGTTAGCACGTCCACGGACGCCCTCCGTCGCCGTATCTATGCTCGCCGTCACCACCGGCCTGGGAACCGGCCAGGCCGGCCAGGAGGCCAGTTGGCTCAGGTACGAGCCCGGCCTGGGTGCCGGTCTGGGCCGGCCAGGATGCCGGCTGGCTCAGGTATGAGCCCGGCCTGGAAACCGGCCCAGGCCAATCTGGAGGCCGGCCAGGTTTTGAAAAAAAAATTAATTAAATTTACAAAAATGGCAGAATTAAAGTCCAACTATGAAATTTCATAACTCTATGAATAATGACTCAAAATTTATGTTTAATAGCTCAAAATGTTCAGCTGGACATAAGCTACATGTTAGTACCCTTGTCTTGACCTTTTGAACAAATCATTCTGCCTTTACTTAATAAATACAAAAAGGGCAGATTTAAATCCAATTTTGAGAAAATCATAACTAAATAAATATTGATCCAAAAATTGCAAATGATATACCAAAATGATCAACAACTCAAAGGCTATATAGCTATGATATTTTCACATCATGACAACAATTTTTCCTTTGAGGTTATTTCAAAATGGTTAAAGATTTACATTTGAATAATCGCTTAATTCGCCGTTTATTCTTAGTTAAACAGAAAAATGCAAACGAAGTATCAAATTGATCAGTAATTCAAATGCTATCTAATCATGCTAATATCACATCATGACAACAACTTTTATTTTGGTGTGATTTGTTATTTGGTTAAAAGAATTAAATTCAAATAATCATTTAATTCACTATTTATTCATCGATAATTGAAAAATCACAAACGAGGTACCAAAATGATCAAAAGAACAATACCTATATATGCATGTCATGTTCATGCATATGTAAGCCACCTTTTAGTAATGTAATAATTTATAAACAATGTGGGCACTAAGTTAAATATGGGGTTGCTTCCAAATAATTGCACTAATTATTTGGCACTCCATTTAAATGGTTAGATAAATTATATGATGATATCATTGCATAAACTTGACATGTCATCATGATTGTGCATTGCACCTTGTCTTCGTGTTATTTATATGTTCTTTTGTGATTGTTGGATACTTGTGGTACTTAATTAAAATGCTTAAGAGGTTTGGATGAGTTGCCATCGGGGTTATGGTGTTTTGTCTCATCCTTGCCCCTAGGTGCGAGTTCTTTACCTCTTGAACCAAGACGAGCGTGCTTCCAACGGTGGGGACATATGGAATCCTCTCTAACTAAATAACTTGTGCGGGCGTATCCAAGGGTCCTCTAGTTTGCGCTTTCCATTTGCGTGTGAGTTGCCGGTGGATGAAGGCGCGATGAAGAGGGTGTGGCGATGGGGGCAGGGGCTGAAATAGGCTGGATAAACTTGTCCTGTCACATGCGAGGTAAAGGTTTAACCGCGCCCACTTGCCAGCTTTCCCCGGAAGAGAGCTAACCAGGCGAGCCGGACGGTACCGGTGGGTAAATTAGTACACCCCTGCAGAGTTTAATCTTTTCGAAAAACCATGTCCACGGTTATGGACAACTTGGGAATGGACGATAAGATCATAGGAAACATGAACTTAATTAAAATTTGGCAACTAGAGGTTGCAGCTTGACAACGTGTGATAAAGGTTCATTTCCTCGAGGGTGGTTCGAGGGAGTGCCTTGGTGGAGATGAGTGGTGGTTTCTGGCTATTATTGGTTCAATGTGAACCGAAGAAAGTTTACTATCTTATCCCCTTTCGAAAAACATTCTGAGTAGTCGATGCCATGAGTCATTTATCTCTTTAAAAATGAAAACTAGCTTTATGCAAAACAACTACTATACAACTTTAGAGCCATGTCATCATTGGGCCTATATCGCCCTACTAAACTTGCGAGTACGTCGTACTCAGTCTCTCTTTGTTGTTTATTAATTGTTTCAGAGGAGGACGTCACCGAGCCGGAAGGTGGGTTCTTCGTTGACATCGACGAGTAGTCTGGGGTTCTCAGGTGGCAGCTTGGGACTGTTGAGTATCGTGATTAGTTAGAAAATATAGGGTAGCGTAGGATTTGTTCTACCTTGCCTTGTACTCCAAGTAGATCATTGTACTCCTATATATATGCCCATGAGGCTCAAGCAATACAACAACGATTCCACCAAACCCTCTCTATCCTTCTACATGGTATCAGCCTAATCGATCCAACACTCGCCGCCGCCGCCGCTTCCGCACCGCGCCGCCCCCGGGGAGGTCGATCTCCATGATCTCCGCCGGGGGCCGCGCCGCCCGTACCTAGGGTTCGTCCGCCGGTCCTGTGGATCGGCTGCCCTAGAGTCTTTTCTCCCGATCCCTTGATCGGGGCTTTTCTCTCGCGCCGGTCGCCTTTGATCGGCGTTCTTTTTCGGTTTTCCGATCTAAGATCGGTTTGCGTCGCCCACCGCCGCCGTCGTTCTCACGCGCCTCTACTTCATCACCGGCGCGACTACCGGCTGCTTCCCCGACCCGGCGGCTTCGCGCGCCGCCACGGCGGCTCCGCGCGACGTGGCGGCCCGTAATGGCCGCCTTCCGCGCGTTAGCTCGCCCGTCGCCATCGCCGGCTGTCGCCGCCCCTGCTCCGATCAGGACTCCTCCGCCCCTTGCCGCCACCACGGTCGCCTCATGCACGACGCTCCATCGGCCGTGCGGGCCGTCCGCTGCGACCGCCCGTCTGCCCGCTTGGCACCCGCATTGCGCGTCGCCCGCGTCGGCCATCGACCTTGTCATCTGCTCGGACGCCTCCGCCACCCGCCTCCATAGGGGCCGCCTCATGCACGGCGCTGCATCGGCCGCTTGGGCACCTCCGTCGTGGTCACCCGACCGCACGCTTGGGCGCCGCACGTCATCTGTGACGGCCTTCGCCTTCATCACCGAGCAGAGTATCCACCTCGCGGGCAATCGGATTGGCCATCCGCCCGTCCGCGACCGGCCCCATCCACGCCACGCAGCCGACCTGATCAGTCGCCCGCGTGCGCCTCCACAGGATCCCGTGAAGATCGTCCGAGTATGAGCGCCTATCCACCGATCGAGCAATGGGATGCCGCTGCGTCGCCCCTTCAGGCCGCAGCGCCGCCTCCCTGTGGTTCTCCGGGCGGCTATCTCGACCTGCACGCTGCCGCTACGTCGCCCCTTCGGGCCGTAGCGTCGCGGCACGCGGTCCACCCCGCCGCCCCGAGGCCGTACCCGCTGCTGCCCGACACGCGCGCTGCCTCTGTGTCGCCCCTTCGGGCCGTAGCGCCGCGGCACGCGGTCCACGCCGCCTCCCCGAGGTCTTCCCCGCCGTCGCCCCCGACACGCGTCGCCGTTGCGTCGCCCCTTCGGGCCGTAGCGCCGTGGCACGCGGTCCACTCCGCCGTCCCCGCGCGTCGACTTCTACGTGGTATGCGCCGTGCCGCCCCCTAGGCGCGGGAACACCACCTTCCGCGCTTGGTCTTCGTCATGTTGTCGGGTTCTCCTTCGCCTACTTCGAGCATCGTCGCCGCGCTCCTACCGGTGACCGACGTGGCCCCCACCCACCACGGGCTGCCTCTGTCGCCGACCGCCTGTTCGTCTTCGTCCAGCACCAGCTACTCGCCAGCGTCGCCGTCATCTCCCCAACCACTTCATCTACTCCGACAACCGCGGGCGACATCAGCACCTTCTACCCCATGCTAATTGGCGCCGCAACCGTCGTCGAGTCCTCCTCTGCTGGCCCCTCCGACATGGCGCGTCCAGCTCGTACTGGTTCCCCGTCTCCGCATGCCCGGTGCTGGCAACACCGATGTGTGCCTTCGTCTACGATGTGTCCCTGGGTCTGGCAAGCCTGGTGCGGCGCCTCATCAACATCGACTAAATTACCATCATCGCGCCGCTGCAGCTCGGCGAGTCACGCCGCTTCTTCCGACGCGCCGCTGTGACTGGCTGAGCCGCGCCGCACCCTCTCACCGCCCCTACGCATGACAGGTGCTGGCAACACCGACGAGTGCTTTCGTCCACGACGTGTCCCCGGGCTTGGCAAAACCGGCGCGACGCCTCGTCCACGTCATCTTCCACTCGGCGCACCACTGCGCCCTGACTACCTGGTGCTTCCTTGCGCCCGCGGCTCCTCGACGACTCCCTCGACACCGGCTACTCCGACTCGACATCGACCACGGCTCTCCTCGCACGGCTACCTCGACTACGACCTCCCCACCCTACGCTCTCGGCTACTTCGACATCGGCACAAAGGGCTACCGCCAGCTTGGGAACCTCATCGGCTTCCACTCCAAGCCACACCTTCCGCGATGCATCGACCGCTACGACTATGGTGGGGATGTCCGTCGGCTCCGCCTTCGGATTCTTCTCCAGTCTCACCGTCTGCGTCGCTACGTTGTGACTGCGGGGGGATGTTGAGTATCGTGATTAGTTAGGAAATATAGGGTAGCGTAGGATTTGTTCTACCTTGCCTTGTACTCCAAGTAGATCATTGTACTCCTATATATATGCCCATGCGGCTCAAGCAATACAACAACGATTCCACCAAACCCTATCTATCCTTCTACAAGGACGTCGTGGAACAAGCTGGCTGGGATGTTTATTTGTAGGCCTCTTAGGGCCTATTTTGGATATTGTTGTTTAGACATCATATTTGGCTTCCGCTTGTTGTACTGATGGGTCAGTGACCCCTGTTCTGAACTTTGTATCTTTCTCATTATATGAGTTGCTATATGATATTTTGTGTCGTAGAGTCTGTGATGTGTCAGTTGTTTCACAAGTCTTAATCTTTTTATTATACATTGATAGCTATGCCAGTGTTTATGACATGATCGAGGTGTTGCGTGGGAACGGTAACCCCATGCCCTTCGATTGTATACTATAGCCTGTGAGTTAGATAGCCTCTCTGTATAATTTCGGGGTCGGAACGCTACAATCTTCCTAGCCACGCCCCCACCCCAACCAAAGAACGTGACTGCCGATGCCGGAGCTGGCGGCGACGAAACGATTCGACGTCAACCCAGCTAGTTGGATTTTTGTTGGGTTTGCCGGGGCATTTTTAGGTATTGGGAAGGCTATGGAGACGTGGTTGGACGATTTTTTGCCCTTTTTATACATCCGGCGATGAAAAAGACGTCCTGAGGGCTCTTGGAGACGTGGCTGGAGATGGATAAGGACCAAACCTAGTCGCTACAACTTCAGGACAACCATTCTACAATTCTTGAATACGAGCGCTAAATCGAGTCAATCGCGTAACTATAGAGACTGTACATGCATTTTACTCGTATGTTTATGTGTTTATTTAAGCATACATCAATGATACACTCCAAGTTTTTTTCAGAACAATGAAAGCACTGGAAAAAAGATACGAGCACATTCCTCGCATAAACGGAAGATACTGTATTTTCTTTTGTTTAGCGAAAATAAAACGATATCAACAGCCCAGCCACACTCCAGCTCCGTCTTTCCCCCGTTCGCTGTAGCTTTGTTTTCTCTTCCTCCTGTTGACCACCCAATCCAACCCGACGCGGCTCCTCTGATCTACCGCCGCCTTCCCCTACAGCCGCCGCCGCGCCGTGCTCTAGCGCCAGCCACCGCCGACGCCCCCCGCCTCCCACCACGCGTCTCCGCCATCGCGCCGCCTGTTCACTGTTCCCTTTTCTCTCACCGCGTGCCTGCTGTCTCCACCCCGTCCGCAATCTTTGGCCATTCGGTGTCCACTGCTGAGGTATAAACTTGTTTTCACCCAGATTAGTTAAACTTCACTGACCTCCTCAATTTCTGGGTGCACACCCTGCATACCTAGATCTGCCCCTAGCTTGACGATTCCATGTTGCTGTCAGCATGACGCATTGCAAACTTGTGGCCATATCCTGTTCCTCATGCTTTTATTGTTAAGTTTTATCTGCATGTTTGTTCGGTAGCAGAGTTGTACTCAATCTCAGTGCGTGCTTGGTGCATTTCTCATCACTGTCCATTCTACAGAAGACTCAAATATAATCTTTTGACCGAAAGAGAGATCATTCTATTTAAGCAGCGTCGCTGTGCGTCCTGTGAGTCATCTGCCCATGCACAAGATATAACCATTTTAAGAGGCTGTGTACTTGTTCAATGCTAAAAGCACATAAATGCTCACTGCTGCAAAGTGAGCATAGAGAGAAATGGGCTTGCTGAAAGTGTTCACTATGTACACATACTATCAATCGTTTTTGTTCTTTTACCTGCAAGCTATTGAAAAATATAGTTTGACTTCCTTTAAATGCACTTTAGAAGCGCAAGGATTGCGTTTAACTGTGCTGAAATTGCTAATTTATGCCACTGCTCCAGGAATATACCATGGAGATCAGGCCCATGGTAGCTCTGCGTGCTGCCCTAGTAGGCGGGGTAGCGGCCTTTGCGAAGATCGCAGGGGCGATGAAAGCTGCAGGAAGCGTGAAGGTTGGTGCAGCGGCTGCAGCCATGACAGCTGCAGCGACGGCTGCCGTATCCGGAAAAGACACGGGTAATGATAGCCAAAAGCCAGGAGCAAAATGATATCTGCAATGAATATGGTGGAGAAGCAATGGACGAAATTGCCTCTCCGGAGTGTAGATCAGCGTTCAGCAGTTTATCAGTGCTGAAGAGCTGCAGAAGCTAATTGTTGCATTCGACATAATAAAATAAGTTATCAGAGCAATTTTCATGATACATGTGTTATTAACTCGGGGATAAGAACTATTACAATGTCCTGAGTTTTCCCCTATTGATGTTTTCGTGCCATGCAATGGTCTCTGTTTATGATCCAGTGGTGTAACCAGCACCAGGATTGTGTTGTGTTCACCTTCCATACTACCCTGATTCTCTTGATCTGATATCCAGATGATCAAGATCACTTTCTATTTAACTGAAGATCTGTAGCAGAACTGTGCTGAAACTGTAGGTACTACTAAACTGCACGACCTCACCTGTGCTACCGCAAACACTTGCAAAAGTAAATCCCTGAGCAACTGGTTCTGGTGGGCACATGCTTCCCTCAGCTGCTGTTCCACATTGCACGTGAAGTTGGAAGCTATATCTGCATATGTGGCTTCCCTTCGTGGTGCTAGATAGGAATTATGCACTGTGAGAAAGAACGAATCATGATATGGAAAAACAATGCAATACATGTTAATGTGCAACGGGAATCCCTGAAGCGTACATTTGATCTTGAGCCTACCGTATATATTACCGTCTGTTAGCCCTCTCTTCTCAAATAATTTCTTCTGTTTCCTGAGTATACAGTATTGTGTCATTGGCACACTGTTATTTTTTTGGTGCTGATTTATCCTGTTGCCGGACTTGAGAAAAATCTGCCTGCCATGTGCTTTTCATAGTTTATCTGCTTTCAATTTTTTGTTTGTGTGTGGTAGGGCCCTTCTGTGGCATCTGGATACATCAATTCTAACACATGGTCTTTCAGCGATGCTATGGGAAGCGATTACGAGGCCCTTTGTCTAAGAAAAGAATTGGAAGAAAGACCATGAGAAAACTATCAGATGTTACAAGAGGTATGCTTATGTAGTTAATTAAATTCATCCATTTTTCTTTTCCTTTCATTGCCCTGTATGGTATCCATCAATACTGGTTAAAGTGCATGCCGGCAATAACAAACAACCGGTCTCGATTCATTGAATATGCAATGAAAACTTAAAAGCCCTGGGACTATCAATAGAAACTTAAATTCGCATCAATGAAGACTTGAACTCAGGTAGTGGGTTTCTACATTGGCTTCCCCAACCTAGTGAGACTGGTTCCTTAGGTTTGGCTTTTCGTGATTTGCAGCAATGCATCCATACATGTGGAATTTGGTACATATTCAGCTCTAAAATTCGTCTGGTAGGTGATTTCTGATTCATGTCAAATCATTTTGGTGGTAAATCATAAAATATAGTTCTTCTGTTAATTAAAGGAACCCAATATTGAGCCGAGGTTCTCTTTCTCCTATAACAAAATACCCCCAATATTGAATTCCACTTCGTATTTCATGCCTAACTTTGACTAATAATTTGACCAATAAAATATGAATTAGTATAAACGGAAAAACACTTATTTAGTAAAAATGAAAATGGAGAGAAAAACACCGTAAGCAAAATAAAATGCAGAAATTAACTAAAGACGACAAGAAAACATTACTCATAAGTCATAACACTTTCCTTATTACTTTGATGTAAATTGCAACATTTTTTTTGTCCCTTATGCTACTTGCAACATAGTTGCAAGATACCATGCATCAAAGATACAGGTGCTCAGGAAGCTTGGGCTCGATGACAACCTCGAGCGGGTACTTGCGGGTGGTTGACAGCCCAAACACCTCATCCATGCTCAGGTCCTCCTTCGCCATCCCCTCAGGCAAGCCCCACGTGAACCCATGGAGCAGGTTGGCCAGGCTCAGTTGTATCACCTTCAACCCGAGGTTGGAGCCAGGGCACATCCGTCGGCCGGACCCGAACGGGAGCAGCTCGAAGTCCTGCCCTTTGACGTCCATCTTGCTCCCGACGAACCTCTCCGGCTTGAACTCTTCCGGCGCATCCCATAGATTCGGGTCCCGGCCGATGGTCCATATGTTGATGAGCACCCGGGCACCCTTTGGGATGTCATAGCCACCGACGACCACATCCTCGCGGGCGACGCGTGGGATAAGGAGCGGCACGATGGGGTGCACGCGCATCGTTTCCTTGACGATGGCCTCGACATACGGGAGGTTCGGTAGGTCCTTCTCGGTCACCCAACGCCCGCGGCCGATGACGCGGTCAAGCTCCTCGGTGGCGGCCATGAAGATGGAAGGCTTCCTCAGAAGCTCCGAGAGTGCCCACTCCACGGTGACGGATGAGCTCTCCGTGCCACCCGCGATGAGGTCCTGGGTGAACGCCTTGACGCCAACGCGGCCAAACTGAACCTCGAGAGTCGGGTCGTCGGCCACCTGCATGAGCACGTCCACCATGTCCCTCGCAACAAAGCCCTCGCCGTCACGCCGCCGCTGCTCGCTGTGCGCGTCGAGGACGTACTCCATGAACCCGTTGAACATCTTGCCGAGCTTCTTCATCCGCCGCACATATCCCTGCAGGTCCATCCAGTCCAGCCATGGGATCCAGTCGCCGACATTGAGCACGCCGTTAAGCAGCAAAAGCTCGTCCAGCATCCACTTGAACTCGTCCAGCGACGACACCGGCCCCTCCGCCGCGTCCGCGCCGTCGCCAAAGAACCGCTTTCCTAGCACCATCCTCGTGATCACGTTCATGCTCAGGGTGGACAGGTGGTCCCTGTTGAGATGCAAGGCGCGCCCCGGCATGGACGCCGCGACGAAGAGGCCGCGCACCAGAGCGCGCACCTCGTCCGCACGGATGTGCTCGAAAGACGCGAGACGGCGGGCGCTGAATACCTCGGTGAGGCATATCCGGCGCGCCTGGCGCCAGTACGCCCCGTAGGGCGACCAGGTGATGTCGGCGTAGTTGTAGGTGGTGTACTTGCCGGAGGCCGTCTTGGGGCGGTCGATGAAGAGGACGTCCTTGGTCTTGAGAAAGAACTTGGCCATCTCTACGGACGACCCGATGATGACGGGGAAGGAGCCGAAGCGGAGGTGCATGAGTGGGCCGTACTTCTTGGAGAGCTCATGGATGGAGCGGTGAGGGAGCGCACCGATGAGGTTGAAGTTGCCGATAACGGGCCACGGCTTCGGACCTGGTGGGAGGTTGTAGCAGCGGCGGTATGTGGCTCTAATTTTTAGGTAGAGAGCGGCGGCCAGCGCCATGGCAAGGAAGACGGCCAATGGTGGTAGCTCCATTGATGCCGGGGAGGTAGTGAGTGCTAGTTCTAGTGATTAGCTTGGAGATGCAATTAGTGCAAGTGAATGTGCATACTTATAGGAGATCGGTCATGTATACTGTACATAGGTGTTGATTTGCAAATTTTCACCATCTGATCAGCATCCACATGTCTCCTTCTTGCTACAGTTGATGCGTAAGATCTTATTTCTGTTACAAAATGACGAACATAAGAAAGAGAAGGAAACTTGTCATACTTTGGGGACCGTGGCTGTAGACATAGTGCCACTCAAGGGATTCAAAACATCCAAGTGCGAAAATTGTATTAATGTGGGGAACTCATCTGCACTTCGGCATGTGACTTCAAGTCTTCGACTTAGCAACTGAAGTCTTCTTCTCTAAGTCTTTTTTTTTACGTGACTTCTCTAAGTCTTTAACTTACCAAGTCTTCTTTTTGGAGGTACGTGTTTTTTTTTGCGAGAAAAGTCCAGATCTATTATAGAAGTTCACAAGAAGTACAAAACACTCCAACATAATAAAAATTACATCGATATTTTTGGACCACCTAATGACCACTACCGCCGCCAGGGCGAGCCGCCGATGCGCTGCTTTGGCCGCTCCCTTACCGGAGCCGGCCTGATGCTGTTGATGACAGCTCGGGAAGTCTTCGTGCACGTGTCCCTAAGGACAAGTGCCCTAGAGCCGAAGTCGTCACCATTGAACTTTTGAATTGATCCAAATCTTGTAACACCAAACCTGTAACACACCTGTACACACGTAGACCGATAGAGATCCACCACTCCATGGGAGCAGTGACCAGACGATTTCTCGCCATTCTCAACGCCACCGGCAAAATCGTCGCCGACGAGGTGGACAAGGAGGTAAGATACCTTATTCTTGTCCCACACAATGCCACCATATGTCTGCTGCCGGTTTACCAATCTCTAACTCTAGGTACCTTACTACAACGCCAAGCGCAAGTCCGAGGTCCCCACCCCCTCCTGCCGTCGGAGTAGCGAGGAGAGGAGGAGGGGACCCGTCAATTCCTGGTCGAAGACGATGCAGATGGCGGCGGCTGCTAGGGTGAAACCCTAGCCGCCGCCTCCCTCTTCTCTTTTCCACGTGTTCTTGATTATAGAGACGAAATATTCTAGTATATTTGAAAGTAGACTGACCAAAAATCTCTTTGACTCCCAAGATCTAGTGAACTCTTTATTTTTTAAAAAATTGAAAATTATTTTTCAAAGGAATTTTGGTATAAATTCATGTATCTTGTCAAATTACTTTTACAAAATTGACTTGTAAGTTCTATAAAAATTTGAGGAGATAAAAGAATCTATAAACGGTTTAGAACTTGTAAGTCTCAGATCACGGAGCTCCATTTAATGGTACGTGAACATTTGAGCTCGAGACCCAAACTGCCATGCCCTGTAAAAAGATTTAAATTGAATTGTAAGTTCTAAATCATCAACTATTCAATTATTCATTGCAATTTGTATACTACTAGCCTAGTATCGGCAACAAAAAAGATGACGAACCCCAACGGCGAAGGCGTCGTCTTCAGTGACCCACTTGTGAGTTGTGAGTTTCACAAAGCTTCTCAATCGCGTCCAGCTCAGGTGTGTTGGTTTCCATCCTCCCTTTCTCTAGTGGCCGCGACGACAACAGTGTCCTTCCAGTCCCTTCGGGATCAACAACACAATAATCTGAACATGTTGTGACTTGCCCATACAAACATTTGAAAAATACTGTTTGTTTGGAGTGGCAGGTAGTTATTATTTTTATAAAACGCATACATACAGACAAACTAATGCAGGTCTCGTAATATATACGAGCAGGTCTCATAAAATTAGTACTACTCAATTTGTATATGATGTAAGCGGGTGGTTAATGCTTGGAAGCAAAGTAAAGCTAATGCCTTCGATGGCTGTTAGCGCAAGACCAGGGCACCTAGTCAAGTCAACGGGTCAAAAGATACAATTTCCCTACAGGCTACAACTACTCACCTTTCTTTTAAAGAGCTCCGATCCAAAGAGACAAGCATAAAAATTTATCAGCAGAAGCAGGTCTAGACTACGTATGTCGATGTGGAGACTACAATATTCAGAGCGGTCAGTCCTGAAGTCTTGTTCTTTCACTACCCTGGCCACACGGGTGTGGTGCCGTCTGCTCACTCTGTTTATAAATCGAGATCAACCTCCAAGGCCTTCTCCCACACAAGCTACAGAGCCATAGCCTTGCTGCAATAAATAACAATTTCCGTAGAGCATCCATCACGTTCAACGGACAAACATGTCTCCGGTGAAGCTGTTCGGGCACCCGATGTCGACGAACGTCGCACGGGTGCTGATCTGCCTGGAGGAGGTCGGCGCCGAGTACGAGCTCGTGCCCGTCGACTTCCTCGCCGGCGAGCACAACAGCCCCCAACACGTCCAGCGAAACGTAAGCAGACGATGATCTGTAAGTCTCACCGTAGCTAAGCTAGCTAGCAGGTAATGATTAAATTTGTGACCGAGCTGTTACGTTTTCCTTGCAGCCGTTCGGGAAGATCCCTGCGCTCCAAGATGGCGATCTCGTCCTGTTCGGTGAGCTAAGCCATCCATTGATTGATTCATACACAAATCGTCATGCTAAAATATTTTTCTCTGTAACTGACAAACCGACGAGTCATTTTACAGAGTCGCGCGCTATCGCCAAGTACATCCTCCGGAAGCACAAGACATCCGAGCTCGACCTGCTCAGAGAGAGCAGCGGCAGCATCGAAGAATCGGCAATGGTGGACGTATGGACGGAGGTGGAGGCCCAGCAGTACTACCCGGCCATCTCGCCCGTGGTGT
This sequence comes from Puccinellia tenuiflora, assembly GCA_012064385.1. Lineage (NCBI taxonomy): Eukaryota > Viridiplantae > Streptophyta > Magnoliopsida > Poales > Poaceae > Puccinellia > Puccinellia tenuiflora. The sequence continues at coordinate 201,706 of QRDG01001782.1, read as the reverse complement.
TCGAGTGCATCATCTTCCCCGTCATGCGCGGCGCTGCGACGAACCAGGCCGTCGTCGACGCGAGCCTGGATCGGCTGAGGGGGGTGCTGGGGGTCTACGAGGCCCGGCTGGGGAAGAGCAGGTACCTGGCCGGAGACTCCATCAGCTTCGCCGATCTGAACCACATCCCCTTCACGTTCTACTTCATGGCAACCCCGTACGCATCGCTGTTTGACGAGTTCCCGAAGGTGAAGGCATGGTGGGAGGGGCTGATGGCGAGGCCCGCGGTGCAAAGGGTCTGCAAGAATATGCCTACGGAGTTCTAGTTCCGTAGTTGTTTCTGTTTATGTGTCTGCCCGCGTGAATTTGTTGTGAAATAAATGGATGCTTCCTATGGTACATCCTGTTTTCAATTAGTAAGAGGAGTCATCTCATGATTTTCATTTTGTACATGCATTCTGGTTATGGGGAAAAAAAGTTTCGTCCCTGCCGGCTCCCGCGAGCGGCAGGGCGAACCCTAGCCGCCACAGAGCCTCGACCTTCCTCTCCTCCCACCCCCCTCTCCCCCGTCGGAGGGCGCCGCCGACAAAGCTCCCCTCTGGGTGCCGGGAAGAGTTTCAGAACCCTCCCGAATTAGGGTTGAAGATGGCGGCGGCGTCGGGAGTGTTTCTGTGGAAAATAATCATCGCCCTTTGCAGGGGCGGAGGCGCGCGCGGGGGGGGGGGGGGGGGGGGGGGGGGGGAGGGGGCAGGTGCCCTGGCCCCCCTAACAATTTGAAATCCTTTGCTAATTTTTTATCATACGATTTTTTTTGGCAATCTCTTTGGCCCGACCCCCTCAACATGACTTTTCTTTGATTCCTGCCTCCGCCCTGGCCCTTTGCGTTTTAAGGTTTAAGGAAATTAATAGGTGTCTGAGGAGGCCGAGGAGGTGCCCGAGGGGCAGGGGCGGGTCCCACCCACGGGTGGGACCTTGGCCGAGGGCCATGGCCTGCCCTGGCCCCTGGGTGCCCCCCAGGCGCCTTCTGGTATGTCGCTGCGTCTTGACGTAAAAATAATTCCCATTAATTTTTGTCCAATTCTGAGGAGTTTTCCCGAAGAGGATTTTCTGAAATACAAAACAGCAGAAAACATGGAACTGGCACTAGGCATCTTGTATAAACATGGGAGAATGATATAAAACAAGAATGGAACAATCAAAACTTATAAATACGTTTGACACGTATCACTCCTCATCGCCACATAGGCTCCAATCACCATTACTAGTTCTCTAATCGGCGTCCATGACATTCTCCGCCTCTGACTACACCATGGGACAAACATATCCCATGATGACAACATATAGCAGAGCTTCGCGCCACTCTCTCACTAGTAGGAGAATGCCTATCACTGGTGAACCTATATAGGCTATCACTGGCGAAACATGTGGTTCGCCAGCGCTCTATTGGCCAGTGGTAACAGTTTACAACTGTTCGCCAGTGGGAAGGAACTTACCGCTGGCAAACCACCGTCGTGTTCGCTAGCAGTAACCAACGTATCACTGGCGAACCAGGCGCTTGTTCGCCAGCGGTATTCTCAGGGGAATACCACTGGCGAACCGTTCTCCTGTTCGCCAGTAATAAGTATTTCTATTGTCAAATAAAAACAAAAATGTATTCCAGCAATATATACAGGTAAATACATATATATTTCTAGCAATATATATTTGACAGACACAGTATAAATACATAATTTCAATAGATATATAAATAGACAAGTGACCAAATTGTTGGTTCATCACATATGCATGCATTACAAGCCGAAATATACAAGTGAGGCCCAATATTTTTCATACATGCATGAATACACACAAATCTCCGGAAGTCGATAGTTTAGGTCGCAAGTTTTCAAAAGCAACTAATAATCTAAACTACAATCACATACAAGAGAATTGCAATGGCGATCATGAACAAGAAGGGTATATATGCATGTTCTTCCTCTCTTCCGCTCCGCCTCTGCTTTACTCTTGTAGCTCTTGTAGTTGTAGCCCTTTGAACCATGTTCTCATATCTCTGTACACGAGGCAAAGATAAAAGTGTTAGGCAAAGAAAAGAAAAGCAAGAGTTCATACACAAATCAAATAATAGTTATGGGTGCACCAAAATCGAAAGCATGCCTCATATATAGGCTGGACACACAAATTACAGAGATGGTGCTAGCGAGTCAAGTAGCATGCACAAGATGTGTGTACTCGTGCATACCACAAGGCTCGCTAGACCATCCCTGTATCACACGGTGTCACTTCATTTTAATCATCGACATTCAGAGAGAAAGACGAAACAAAACAAAATAACTCTAATTAAACAGCATCAATCACACATGCAAGTTCAACGACTTTAGAAGCACAAGTTAATTTAGAGATATAATTTACGAACACAAGTTCATCTATCGTACTAAGTAGACAACACATACCGTCGATCACTTCTTCTTCTTGCGCGGCTTCGGCGGGAACGGGGGAACACCATCTATAGTAAATGGCCGGTGATCACCCTGCGCTATTAAGCAATGTTCGATCTCATCGTTCGGTGGTAGTGCAAAGCCGTTGAAGTACACCCCGAAGCGATCCAAGACATCGTTGCAGATGATTCCCACGATCACCTGCTGGATGCGACCGAACTCTTGTCTGATACGAGCATCTCTGGCTTCTGCCAAGCTGTTGCACCATCTGTCAATAGCAGCAAAAAATTGCAGTTGTTGTTGATCCTTTACAAACTCCCGCATGTGATTGATGAGGTACCATGCCTCCATCTTACTGCCTGGCGACTGCTTGATGCAGGGGAAGATAACTTTTTGGGTGAATATAAACTTGCCTCGCACTGTTCTTTTTTCTCTTTTCAGGACGCCTTCGTTTTGGGCGTAGGCATTAAGAGCTTCATTCAGAACAGCCTTGATGTTGGTGTAGTCTTTATCCCTATTCACATAACTCCCGGAGTCGAGATAGACGACATAAGAGTCTTTCGGGTACATGACGATGAGGGTGCCGTATTGGTTACTGCGCAAAACAATTCAAAAGAGACCATCATCCTCAAAATTGCAAAATAGCTTAACGATGGAAATCTACGAAAACATGTTATGACGGTTAGCAAATGAGTTACTCGGGACAACATGCACAATTTCACACATATATAGTCCATATTTCAACAAATTCCGGTCAAAAATTCACAAAAAAATATTAATTTATTATATATAAGTCGATCCACCATAATTAGATGACCACACGTATGAGATCCAGTCAAGTTCACCGAGAAAGTGGTGTGGAATGCTTGTAGCTAGAACGATGTGTTCACTACTAGGAAACTAGCTATAGGTGGAAGGTTATTCTGTGGCGCACCAACGTGGCCGTGCGCTGTGGCGCACTGTTGGTGGTGCGCCACAGAATACCACCCCTTTCTGTGGCGCATTTTTAGCGCATGCGCCACTGAATTACGACTTTCTATGGCGCACCAGTGCCCATGCGCCACAGAAAATTTGTGGGCCCCACCACCAACGGATGGATTGCATCCGACCCCTCCTTTTCTGTGGCGCATGGAACCACATGCGCCACAGAAATGCAACTTTCTGTGGCGCATCCAACTCCATGCGCCACAGAAAGTTACATTTCTGTGGCGCATGTTGATCCATGCGCCACAGAATGCCAGCACTTAGGCATTTTGCTGGGCTCTCCCCTTTATCTTCCCTTCTCCTTCCTTTTGCCCACAACACACCCGCGCACGCCCCCCTCGACGCCCAACCGCCGGCCGCCGCACCACCACCGCCCCAACTCGCTGCCACCGGCCGCCCCAGCCCAATCCTTCCGCCGCGGCACCTCGACCCCCACGAGGAGCACCTCCACCGCGCCCACCGGCCTGCCACCTCGACGCCGCCGCCACCGCCGCGGTGCTGCTCCTCTCCATCCCCTCCCCGAGGTGCTGCTCCTCTCCATCCCCTCCCCGAGGTGCTGCTCATCTTCCATCCCTTCCACGGTCGGCCGTCCTTGCGCCCGCTTCCGCCGTCCCCCGCCTGGTAAGGCCCCTCCCCTCCTCCTCCCCCTCCTCTCCCTGCGGTGAGCATCGACCCTCCCCTTCTCTCCCTCCTTTGGCTCCTTGCCATTTCTTCCTGCTCCTCCATCCTCTCCCTTGCAAGCAAGGTGTTTGTGAAAATTCCACAAAGGGAAAATTTAGGTTTAGCTAATGTTTTAGGTTAATTTTAGCTACTGTTTTTGTGGTCAAATTAATAGTTAGTTAGTTTTAGCTACTGTTTTAGATCAGTTAGTTAGTTTTAGCTACTGTTTTAGATTAGTTAGTTAGTTTTAGGTTAGTTTTACCTACTTTTTTAGCTACTGTTTTAGATTAGTTAGTTAGTTTTTTGATTATTTAGGTTTATCCATTGTTTTAGATTAGTTAGTTAGTTTTAGCTACTGTTTTGTGGTCAAATTAATAGTTAGTGTAGGTTAGTTAAAATTAGGTTAGTTTTGTGGTTAAATTAATTAGTTGTGGTTGTTTGTGCTCCGACCATCGTGTCGTGGAGATGTCGGCCGATGTAGATTTTTTGTGAAATGATTGCAGGTACCCCGAGAGGCCCTTGAGATTGCCGGAATGTCGATTAACTTCCGTTCCGGCAAATTCGGGTACTCTCCATATATCCTTTTTTTAGCAAAGGTCATGCTGAAATTTTTCGTAAATTTTGGCATGACTTTGTTAAAAAAGGGACATATGGGGTATCTTTATTGTGTTCATATTTCACAGTGGTGTTATCTTTATTGTGTTATGCATGCTTTATTTTTCTTTTTTCTTTTTTTCTAAAGCCGATGATTAAAATGTTGTGTGGCACACTATTTTAATCAGGTAGGTGCTAGCGGACCTTGTGATATGCACAAATAAACATCTTGTGCATACTTTTACTTGGTCCGCTTGCCCCGTACCTGATCAATGTGTGTCCAATCTAAATATGAGGCACAAATCCAAAATTATTTTTCTTCGAAAGCCGATGATTAAAATGTTGTGACACTAGGCATTTTAGCCTCCCTGCAGCGAACGGCACACAACGAGCGTCTATCTTTGTCACCGAACCCAATGGCTGGATTTAGCCTACCTGCTGGCATGTTCCCTGGCATTATTGTGTTGTCTTTGTTCACCGGCCAGCCATTGGATCCACCTCCTGTAGGTCGGTGAATAAAGACAATACAACGATGCTGTTGGAAACACAAGCCCTCAGGTAGGTTGAATCCAGCCACTGGATTTGGGTGACACAATGATGAATTGCCGAGGATCCTGCAGGTCTACTTGTGTGTCCGACCTAAGTATGAGGCGCAAATTTAAGTCATTTTTATTTTGTTTTGTCTTTTTCTTCTAAGCCGATAAACTCGAATCTTTTTGTTTCTTCTCTATGAATTGACAAAGCCGATGATTTAAACTATGCCACGGTAAAGGCAAGGAGAGTGTCTACAATGCCTTGTAGTATATACAATTGGAGTGTTTGTATTAATATATGGTCTTATAGACACTCTTTTTTGCCTTGTTTTGCACGGCAATGATATATGAGGCTTTCCATTGTTAACTTCTCGCATTTCGTAAATTTTAATATTACTTTTGTAACAAAATTTTGACTTAAGCATTTTTTACTTAGGTGTTCTCGGTGACGATGTCCATGTTGGACCAGAGGGGCGATGTGCGGGACTGGGCTCCATCGGGCACTGGGAGGTGCTACCTTCTGGGACGCGCAGCTTGGTGAGGAATCCGGGTGACGTCGTCGACCCTGATCTTCTGTGGTGGCAGTCGCGTGGGCCACGCTCGGTGCAGAGGGAGCCGGCCCCCGAGGAGGAGGTACGTCGCCGTATTAGGGAGGAGGACGAGCATGTCCGTCGATACATGTATCTGCTGGTTAGGCAGTATGACGGTAGGTGGTCGTTTCTTCAGAGGGTTCCTGCTCACGTGAGCTATGACCCTGTGAGGGTTCCTTCTCTTTGGATGCGTAGCGCCGCCGTCGACTCAGTACAGGTCGATGAATCAGAAGGTTCATGTTGAAATTAGCTAAGTTTCATGTATTAGCTACTGGATATGTAATAATATGATCGATGAAACTATGATTGTGATCAACTTTGTGTAATAATATGATCGATGAACTATGATTGGAAATTGTGTATTTGTACTGGTTTATCAAATATTTCTCTCTATATAATATTGGAATATGAATTTCCTGTAATGTGATATATCTGTATTTTCTATAATATACTAGTTTTTTTCCTGTAATGATATATCTGTATTTTCTATAATATAGCAGTATTTGTACGGCAGCACAAAAATGAAAATATGTATGATATATTCTGTGGCGCACCGTTCGTGGTTTCTGTGGCGCATGAATTTCTGTGGCGCACGGGCAACATATGCGCCACAGATATATTTCTGTGGCGCACCCAGAAGCTGCGCCACAGAAATATATTTTAGTGGCGAGACTTCTGTGGCGCATCCTTCTATTTTGCAGATGCACCACAGAAAGGTTTAAAAGGTGCGCCACTACTAGGCTATTTCCTAGTAGTGTAAGCATGAGTGTACTCCTGCGTATGCCAATCTCAATTAGATAAACCTATTCTGAGAATTATGATTTCAGCTTCTTCTTATGTCGAACAGTAAAAGACACGCATATGTTGGTATTGCACTTCTGCTAGGCTAGTTCGTCTGCTGGTAAAATCTTTGCCCAACAGTAGCTATCACTACATAGTTTGGTATGTACCGAATATGTGTAAGCGAAGATGCTGTGGAACAATAGCTATTATAACATTTTCTATGTACTCCGTACTGCCTATGTGTAAACAAAATATTGTGGTTTGGTTTCGTGAAGGGGCGCTGGAGAAAGGTGAACATATTGTGTGAGAGCAATTGATGCCAGCATCAAGCAGGAAGCAGCATAGCTAGAGGGTTGTAAAATTAGTCTACCCATGATCACAAGTGTCACAAGTTGCTCTTAGAGCATCTCCAAGAGCAATGCTATTTTGGATTTGCACATACCGAATATAGCAAGAGGAGAGAGAAGGTTTAGCAACTTTGATATTTTTTTTTTGCTTCAAGAGGCTCGCTATAAAATTTAGCAATCAACTCAACGACGTGTGGGGACAAGGGGAGGGGGGCATCGGGTGGGCACTATAATTTCTGAGGGGTGGCACTTGTATAAATGCTTTTGGAGCTACTATTTTGGTCCAAATTGCTAATTTGCAGTTTTTACAAATTGGGGATAAATATATCAATATCTTGGAGATGCTTTTAGCATGACTGTAATCTAGTCCGAGGGTGACATTTATACCAGCGGTCGCATTTGCTCGGTTAACATGAAGGACATGAGTTCATGACTGTGCTAAGAGCTATCCATGTATTTAGCTACCCATGATGATGACATAAACAACGGTCACTCTTAGGGCAACTTCAATGGGCCGATCCATTTTGTCGCATCCGTTTCTGTCTGTACAAACAGAAACCACGACCCAACGCCGCAGACGGATCGATGTTCGTTTTAATGTCCGTTCGGCCTCATTTTCGCCCAATTTGGACTGGATTTGTGTCCGCCCAGACATATTGTGGTCGCTTGCAGTGTCCTCCCCTGGTCCGTCTGCTAGTGGCACAACATCCCCACTCCATACTTTCCTTTGTCAATCGAGCTAGCTCCTGGGGCTGCCCTAATTTCATGACCGTTGCAACCACCGTAGCCACCGTCAAAGCTGTCCCCACCCCTGACCTACCCCTAGTAAACGAAGAAGCAGCCCACCCCGATGCAGAAAGTTTCAGAGTCCAAGAAGCGGGACGCCCGGAGGAACAAAGTCCAGGCTCAACAAGCCGGTGCTCAGGTTTTGGCCTTCGAACAAGCCGTCACTGTTAAGCAACTCGCCACCAACGAAGCCATCGCCGCCCAAGCCACACATCACACCCTCCTCGTGCTCGGGATGGCCGTGAGCCGGCCGCCCTAGCCATGGTCGCCACTACGACGATCAACTCTAGCTCGTCGGCGAACCGTCGGGAGAAAGAGGAGGCAAAGAAGAATTTTTTGAATTATAAAAAAGAGAAGTTTGAGATTGATGAAGCCAATACCCTTCCAAGAGCGAAAGAAGTTGGGCTCGCGATACTCACCGAGGACGCTCGGATCATGATGGCCGACTTGACCATCTTGGATCCAACAAAGAGGGTTTGTTTTGAGAAGAAGCAAAACTTGATGTTGGATCGAGATGCGTGATCGCCAATATTTCGTATTGCATTTGTGTGTTTTGCATGAACTAGACCAGGCCTGGCCACGTGTGAGGGCTCGTGATTCTTTTGCGTGAACTTGTATGCCATCATGACTTAATTAAATTGCAAGTACCCGAGTTTTATTTGCTATCATTTTGATGAAAGAATTACCAAAATTAAATACTAAGCGGCCATAGCGGGCCAAATGGGTCGCCCTGTTTGGTGCCATGGCCAGGAATAGGGGGACAAGAGCCGAACGTCTATCCGCCTGCACCCAAACTGACCATAGTGCACACTATTCGTGTTGATTTGGGTCGGCCTGTTGGAGTTTTTTTTTAAAAGAAACATAGTTTAAACATAGATCACTGACATACACGCACGTACGCTCACCCATATGAACGTACACATGCACATTGTACTTCTATAAGCACTTTCGAGAGACTGAGCCGACGGATTGGATCATGAGATTCATCATAGACGACTCGCTATCAACAAGGACATCGCCTCCAACTGAAATGATATTCCGTCTTTGTACGACACATGGGTAACTCTAGCGGGCTAGTGGAGTTGCCCTTAGGACATGACTACACATTGAAGATTTCGGCGGACACAAGTTGAATGTTAAAATTTCCACTCCCTTCCTTTTACTTTTGTTTTGAACAATAGTAATGGAAGTCTTAACATACAAGCAACCACCTTGGAAACCAAGTCGGTTTGACAAATTCGGAACATCGGAAAGGTCACGTAAAAGCGCCAAAACCCCAGCCACTGCACACCTACACGCACACGTGCATCCACCATCAGCAGTCATCATCGACATCCCTGGTAAAAAAAAAAAGAGAGATACCGCATCATCTCACAAGAGCAAAACCAAATTAAACCAGGACCGAAGAGGACTCCGTGTACGTTACGACTCCTCCGGCGGGGCGGTCTATCCACCGACCGACGAGACGGATGAACGATGCACAACGCTTTCACGTAACCTCCAAACGGGAGCACGAGCGCTAGCACAGAGTCTGGAGCGCACACGCCTGCCTGCCTACGAGTACACGGGCGGGCAAAGCGGCGTCCGGGACGAACGCCAGCCATCCAATCGCATCTGATCTGGCCTCCTTGACCTGACCGCTCTCCCCTCTTTCTCTTTCCTACTAACTAGTACAATTCGAAATCAAATAAATTCGAAATCAGTTGGGGATTAGTTTTATTTTTCTGTTGCGGATTTGTTTCGTGACTCGTATCGCCCCCGATTTGCTTTGCAGCCCTAGTACTAGTCCCCGGACGTGTCGCCTCTCCCTCTCGCTTCGCTCCCACTTCTCCCCTCTCCCAACCCAAACCCATCTCGCAGCTCGTCCGTCCCCCTCGTCTTCGCCACTGGACACGACCGCAAACCCTAGGCGCCGCCGCCCTCCGAGGCCCCCAGGTAACTCACGCTCTCCGCCGCCCTCGACGCCGGCCTCCCATCGCGCCGCGCGGGGTGCTCCGCGCTAGGTTTTATTTTTCCTCCTCCCGTTCCGCGCGTGCGCGGGCGGATTTATTTTCCGGCGATTTGTAATCTTCCGCGATTGGATTGGATCAGGGGTACCAAACGAGGAGGAGGAGGAGATCGGAAGGGAAGCGGATTTATGTCCCAGCGAGGGGACAGGGGCGAGGGCCACGCGCGGAGACCCGGTCGCTCTAGCAGCTTCGGCGGCAACCGCGGAGGCGGAGTCGGCGGCGCGGCAAAGGGCGCCGGGGGCCCCTCCGGCGGCCAGCCTCCCCTCTCATCCAACCGCAGGTACGACCACGACCCCATCCCCCCCTTTTTCCCGTTGTTACATCCTGATGACGATGATTGGGTGCTGCTGCCTGGCCGCACACCCGATTTGATCCTGTGACTACACGTTATGGAAGCTAGGGTTTTGATGGATCTCGATTGCAGCTTCAGGAAGCCCGGCAATGGCCACGGTGGCCACCAGAGGGTCGTGAACCAGCCAGACACCACCGGCTTCCAGCCCGCTCCGGCACCTGGGCCCCTGCAGACGCCGCCGCGCCCTCCCGTGCCACAGAATGCGCCCGTGCACCACGCTCCCGTCGCCGCTGCACCACGCCCGCAGCATCATGGTGAGTCCACGGCTCATCCTGCTATGTGGCGGCATTACGGTCGCAACGAAGCGTAACTGGGACCTGATGTGTTTTTTGTTGTTTTGTTTTGGATGGGCAGATTCACCCGCAGCTCAAGCGCCCCCGGTGCCGCCTGCCAGCGAGAATCCGACGTATATACCCATCCCGAAAAATATCCCTCGTGCTGCCCCAAGGGCACCATCAAAGGGCTCCAATGCACCGGCTCCCCAGGGAGCGCCTAAAGGTTTGCTTCAGTTTTCTTCTTCTTGCACTTTACGGATCGTAAGTAATGACAAATGAGTAGGCACTGTGACCATCCATGGTGGTGGTGGACTCCTTCTCTGTGTCATCGTTTGGATAGTAGGAATGCATGTTGATAACATTCTGCTGCTTTCTTTGTTTTCTCCTTTTCAGTGGAATCGTCAAAGGGATTTAACTTGCAGTTTGGTAGTATTAACATGAATGCAAATGGTCTCCCGGTATGTTGTGCTCCCTGTCTCTCACAGCTTGCATCTCTTAGTTCAGTTTTTTTAAGTTTCTGCTTATTTTCCCGACTTATCTTTCTAATTTCATAAACTTTTGCGTAGCAATTTCCTGCTAGGACAAGCTCAGCTCCTCCAAATTTAGATGAGCAGAAACGTAATCAGGTATCTTCCCCTATCCCTGCATAATAATTTCATGTTCTATGCTAGCTATGCCTAGCTGTTTATTAGATGCTATTATTTGTTGGATGTCCCAGCTGTGAAGAGTTTTTATTTTCCGGTTAATTACCTAACTTCTTGTTCACAAGTGATTTTTTTGCTTATGTTTTTGATATTGTGTTGCCAGTTATTTAAGGTTTCAACGTTCAGATAGAATGTATTATCATACTAACTTTCCATTCTGTTCAGGTTCTTCCAGAGGGACTTAAGGTTGCACCTTCTATGCCTATGCCACAAGCCCACAAACAGCCGCATCCCCTGCCCCAGCAGCAGCATCCTCCGCAACAGCAGCACCAACAGCAGCATCCTCCACAACAGCAGCACCAGCATCCTCCTCCACAACAGCAGTCGCACCCCCCTCCACAACAGCAGCCGCTGCCACAGCAGCAGCCACCTCCACAGCAGCAGCCCCTTCCGCAACAGCAGCAAACAAGAAAGGATGCTCTTGGTCTGAGTCAGCCTAATGCTGTGAACACTCATGTTCAATCCCAAGCGAAGAGAGATCTGCATGTTTCTCCATCCACCCCGAATGTTGCACCACAGAGGCCTACTATTCAACCTATACCCGGGATGCCCATGTCCTCGCTGCATTATCACCATCAACAACAACAAGTCCCCTTACAGTTTGGCGGTCATAATCAGGGCGTTGCGCCTAGCTCAATGCAGATGTCCATGGGATTGCCTGGTGGCAATGCATCCCAGGTTCAGCAGCATATGTACGTCCAAAATTTGCAGCAACATCAAATGCATCAGCAAATGATGCATCAAGGACAAACTATGATGTTTCCGTCAGTTGGTGGTCATCAACTCCCTCCTCAGTTGGGCAATGTTAATTTGAACATGGCTCCACAGTATCCTCAGCAACACCAGAATAAGCTTGTTGGTCCTCGGAAGAGCGCCATCAAAATTATTGATCCACTTACTAATCAAGAAGTGAAGCTTGGGAATAGGTCTTCACCTAATGTAGCACCACAGCCCCAGCAAGTCAGTGGATATGCAACCCAACCTATGGTCTACTATCCTTCTCCACAGCAGACCTCGTATAACCAGTCAGGTATGTATTACCCCAGCACCACCGGTGTTGGCCAGGCTCTGACTGGATCACAGGCTCGGTTTAGTTATCCTACCACCCAAGCCGGGCAATCGATTCCTTTCACGAACCCCTCTATGTCAAATACCGCTTCTGCCAGTCACAAGGACAATATAGCCAGTCCTGCAGCATCTGGTCAGCCCCAAATCACGGTTAAATCACATGTTGGTTTGCACATAGGAGAAACCTGTTGCCCCAGTCAAGATAAGTGTACCACCAGGCAAATCTGATGCACCTAAGTTAAAGGTGGCTGAGCATGTGGTGCCGCATCAACAGAAGGATAACGAAGTTCTTTCTGGGACCATGGTTTCAAATAAACCAGTTAGTGAGAAGGAGAGCAAAGCACCATCAGTCACAGAGAAGCATTCCAAGGAGAGTAAAGCACCAGCTGTCACTGAGCAGCATCCCACCATGGTAACTCAACCCTTACTGATTGAAGCTACAAAACTAGAAACTGATGCTGCAACATTTCCTGCTACAAATGCACCCTCAATTTTGCCGGGAGTCGATGGAAAGAACAAGGAAGCCATTCAAAGAACCGATTCACTTAAGGATAACAAGAAAAATGCCACTGGAAAGGACGCAATTTTTTTGCAGCAACAGCCACAGGTACAATACTTGCCCTTTTCTCCCAGCACTATTTGTGTTTTTGTGGTTTGGCACATGTTTTCTTTGCTTAATGTCCTTGCATATTGCCTTCATTCAGCCAGCTTCATCTGCTGAAGAGTTCAAGGGGCAAACTTCTGTGAAGGTCGCAGATGATGGGGTTGGTCACATGGAAGCAAAGAGCTTCAATAGTAAAGAGTTGGATTTAACCAGCACAGCCCCAGACTTAACGACTGCAACATCTGAAAGTAGTGTTTCTCCAGTTCTTGGCACAAGCGAAGCTGACAACACAGCAGTAAATGGTATGCACTCTATTTGTGTTTAAATTAATGTAAGAATCGTTGCATATGGGCACCTGCGGTTTCCTAACATGTTTGCATTGCCAGCTGCCGATGTTCCTGCCGCAGACATCAGCTCTGCAAAATCATCCTCTGTGATTACTGCGGAGCCCCAAGCAGTAGAAAGCCTAGTTGTCGCAGCTGCTGAATCTAAAGAGAGTGAAATAACTCAACAAATTTCACCAGAAGTTAGTGATGACAAAATTTTGTCTGATTCTACTGGAAACGAATCGCGTGAGTGTGTGCTGGACTTGGCTGAACAGGCATCATTGGTGATTTCGAAGCCTGGCAATTCAGATGAAGCATCTTGTGTAACTGATCCACAAGAGCAACCAAAAGAGCCCGCAACATCTGTTCTGGAAGAACACAGTTTAATGAATAGATCGCAGAAGGATACGGAAACTTCATCAGCTTTTGTGGATGGCAATGATGTCTCTGAGGCCGGTTCTGTAACTTCATCAGAGTCTACTATCCCAAATGCCAGTGATAAAGATAACAGCAGTATTCAGGAAACAGCTGCTTCCAGCGTTACTCCTGACATGTTACCTGCGGATCATTCAGTTGCATCTCAGGAGGAAGGGAAACATGCAGATGGATTGAAAGATCAAGCAAGTGCTGATCAATCAAGTGCTGCGCCAACAGGTTCTGCACGACCCTTATCAAGGGAAAAACCAACTGCGGAGCTTACTCGAACAAAGTCGGCAGCTGGAAAAAAGAAAAAACGGAAGGAAATGCTTTCGAAAGCTGATGCGGCTGGGACTACAGATCTTTATAATGCATACAAGGGACCAGAAGAACTATTAGAAAGTACCACCACAGGAGAGGGTGCTGATAGATCGTCAATAGTTGGCGGAACACATGTGCCGCCGGAGGAATCGGAAAGAGAGGGCAATATGTACGAGGATGATGGGAAGAAAAAGGTTGAGCCTGATGATTGGGAAGATGCGGCAGACATGTCTACTCCAAAGCTGCAAAGTGCAGGCGCTGGAAACCAGGCTAGTGCAGGACAAGTTTCAGATTCAGATACAAATGAAGCCAATGGTCGAAAAAAATATTCACGTGATTTTCTGCTAACTTTCGCACATCAGTATTCTGGTCTTCCTGTTGGCATCCGGATGGATCCTGCTACTAGTGCTCTTTTCAAGGATTTGGTCGGTAAGTCCTATGTTATTGATCGGGATCCGCACCCAGGTCCAGGAAATAGACCAACATCTCGCGGTGATCGCCGTGGTGCTGCAATGGATGATGATAAGTGGACAACAAAATCAGGTGTTCCTTTCAGTCCTGGTCGTGATGCCCACATGGACATGCCAAACGGTCCAGCAATGAATTACCGTGGTGCCCCAGGAGGCAATCATGGTGTTTTGAGGAATCCACGTGGTGGACCTTCTGGACCAATGCAATCCATTGCACCTCCAGTAAATCGCAGTGGCTCTGATGCAGATAGATGGCAGCAAAGGGGGCTGATCCCATCTCCTGTTACACCAATGCAAATAATGCACAAAGCAGAGAAAAAGTATGTAGTTGGCAAAGTTTCTGATGAGGAGCAAGCAAAGCAGAGGCAGCTGAAATCAATTCTTAATAAACTAACCCCACAGAACTTTGATAAGCTGTTTGAACAAGTGAAAGAGGTGAACATTGACAATGTGTCAACTCTTACTGGGGTCATTTCGCAGATATTTGACAAAGCTTTGATGGAACCAACTTTCTGTGAAATGTATGCTAACTTCTGTTCCCATCTGGCTGGTGCACTGCCAGACTTCAGTGAGGACAATGAAAAAATTACATTCAAGAGATTGCTGTTGAACAAATGCCAAGAGGAGTTTGAGAGGGGCGAAAGAGAAGAAGCTGAAGCAGAGAAAACAGAGGAGGAAGGTGAGGTTAAGCAAACCAAAGAGGAAAGGGAAGAGAAGAGAGTTAAAGCTCGAAGGCGCATGCTGGGAAACATTAGGTTGATTGGAGAATTGTACAAAAAGAGGATGTTGACAGAGCGCATCATGCATGAATGCATTAAGAAACTGATGGGAAATTATGAGAAGCCAGACGAGGAGAATATTGAAGCACTATGCAAATTGATGAGTACAATTGGAGAGATGATAGATCATCCAAAGGCTAAGGAACATATGGATGCATATTTTGAAAGAATGCGCTACTTGTCAACTAGTCAGCTCATATCTTCCCGTGTTAGATTCCTGCTGAGAGATTCAATCGATCTCAGGAGGAACCGATGGCAGCAAAGGCGTAAAGTGGATGGCCCCAAGAAGATTGATGAGGTTCACAGGGATGCAGCTCAAGAAAAACATGCTCAGTCGAGTAGGTTAGCTCGTGGTCCAGTCATTAATTCTGGTCCAAGAAGAGGGCCTCCCCCTATGGATTATGGCTCCCGTGGCTCGGCAGCTCCATTGGCATCCCCAGGTCCTCAGCAAAGAGGCCGTGGATTTGGCAATCAGGATATCCGTTTTGAGCAGGAAAGGCATCAGTTTGACAATAGAACTGTTCCCCTTCCCCAGCGTTCTGTCAAGGAAGAAGCTATCACTCTTGGACCACAAGGTGGCCTGGCTAGGGGTATGTCTTTAAGGGGGCAGCCACCGGCATCAAATGCTGAAGCTCCTAGTGCTCTTGATCATCGCAGGATGGTAACCAGTCCTAATGGGTTTAATTCAGTTGCTTCGACCGCAAGAGAGGACACTGGCTCGAGAATTCCAGATCGAGCCTCTGGGAGGATAGCACCTGCTACACAGGCTGCTGGTTCTTCACAGAGACCTGCCAGCCAGGATGGACCCTCGGGAAATAAATCATACTCTGAGGAGGATTTGAGAGAGAAATCTATTGCAGCCATCAGGGAATATTATAGGTAATACATTTCAACCTCTATAAGTGTTCATACAGCATATTTCTTCAATATGCACCAGACTTTAACTTCTACTGCGCATTTGACCCAGGCGATCCCTGTTTTCTTACTATCTAAGATTTATTATATTTTCTTTGAACAAATGCATTATAATAATGTGCTACTATCAGCAACTGCTAAGTGCTAATATTTGGATTACAGCTAGTGAAACTAGACCTTTTAAAGGTGATCCCTGTCTTCTTAGTATCTATGATTTATTATATTTTCTTTGAACAAATAAATGATAATAATGTGCTATTATCAGCAACTGATTACTGCTATTACGAGACTAGTATGTCACAGTTTTACGTTGCTGGCTATTCTTTGATTGCTTCGTACCAGTTCTTTTTCATGGCTCTGCAAATTTCGAAGATTATTTTCCCAAGTGCCCGTTAATGAGGTTGTGATGGCAATCGATTGTCAAGTGTCCAAATTCAAACACCTTAGAAACAGGAAGGATAAAATATACATATCGTACCAGGCTACCACAAATTGGGAGGGTATAGTACCACTTCCAATTAATATTTCCCTGATACTTGTAAGTAGCTCATTTGTGAATCCCATGTAATGGTTAGGATCTTGTTTGTGCACTCTTTGTTTTGTGGTGTATTTTCATTCTTAATTGCTTGATTTTCTGGTTCTCTCTGTGTTGTCAGAAAACGTATGAACGCTGCAAGTTTCTGTTATCTCGTGTGGTAACATGTGGCTTGTTTTTGCAGTGCAAAGGATGAAAAGGAGGTTGCATTGTGTATTGAAGAATTGAATGCTCCGAGCTTCTATCCTTCTGTCGTATCGCTTTGGGTAAATGACTCCTTTGAGCGAAAAGACGTGGAGAGAGAGTTGTTGGCAAAGCTCTTTGTCGGCCTTCTCAATGGTGGATATAATTTATTGCGCAAGCCTCAACTCATTGAGGGGTAGGTGTTTTGCTTCTTTCTCCTCTCATTGTCCATTCCTGTTCACTAGTGTGTGCTGACTATAAGAAAATGTGCAGCCTCTCGTCTGTTCTTTCTTCATTGGAAGACGCCCTAAGTGATTCTCCAAGGGCCCCGGAGTATCTTGGACGACTTTTTGCCAGGTTTGTGCTGGAAAACATATTGCTTTTGCAAGACGTAGGTAGGTTGATTGAAGAAGGTGGAGAGGAACCTGGACACCTTGTACGGGAAGGCATCGCAGCTGATGTCCTTGGGGCAGTTCTCGATTCCATCAAAGTAGAAAAGGGGGATTTGTTCTTGAATGAGGCCAAGACCGGCTCCAATCTCAAGTTGGAGGATTTCAGACCACAGCATCTTAAGAGATCGAAGCTGGATGCCTTCATGCAGACATAAAGAAGCTTGTTACTAGGTAAGTCTTAGAATAACATGCCAGCTAACTTTCGTTCTGAATGAATGTCTGATAGAATATTCATCTACATGACATTCATGAATGAATTACGAAGGTCTGACCTACTCTCTTTGATCATCGACAGCTTAACAATCCATGGGTGTTGCCGCCAAGGAGTCCCATGTCTTTGCACCCAGCCGCCTTTTTGATCGATCAACTGCAAATACCGCCATGAGCTGCACACAACCATTGTATTCAACTGTGAAGATGCTGTATTCCATTCAGTTCAGACTTGTTAGTGGTGGTAAACTGTTGTCGCGGACTAGCGCTGTCTGCCGTTACTTAAGCAGGCAGCTGGGTGCCATTTCGTGTTGGCTCCCAGTGAGGAATATTTTTGTGTTCACGAGGGTAGAGGTCAGCTAACCGATATTTGTCGGGAGTAGAGGAAATATAGTAGGTTCAACATGATGCCTCCCGCGGCTACTGACCAATATTCTTTGTGATCAGACTTAATAGTCGGATAACTTGGCGGCATTTTCCTCATAGCTAGACTGTCAATCTTGTTTATATTCTTGCAAGTCGCTGCTATTTATGTCCCTTAGTTCTTTGCTGTATTTGCTGGCATGGCACTCTATTTTCTGTTGGCCCGCTCATCCTATCTAATGTCACCTCCAAAGTTTAGATGTCTTTGGATTTATTTCCACTTAACGACAGCTTTTGGGTTTCTAAAGCACGTTCCACGAATATTTTCAGTGCATGACTTCTGACCTAGGCAAGATCTCACGGGCAAAACTACTGGATGAAACGCCACTTTTGAAGTGTTTTTTTGGACATTTGAATTCAAACTAGGACTACCATCTTGAATCATAGTTTAACAATTAGGAAATTGTGCATATCTTGTTTAAATGTTAAATTGACACTGATCATTGTGTTCCTGAGAAGTGTGGCGTCCCCGACTGAACGTACTCGTGCAGTCGTGCTCCTTCCGTCTCTTCTCTTTTGCTCATTTCTTCCTTCACGAACTACGTCTATATTCTTCTCTTCGAGCTACGTTGCTACGTCCTATATTCTTCGCAGTCTCAATACTTCAACGGAAGCTCTATGCGTATGACAAATCATTGTCCGATGCCTGTACAATGACCAATCCAGTGGTTTGCTTTGCTTTTGTCACGGAGATGGATGGTTGGATGGCACAAATCGTATGAAAATCGTACAAATAGTATCGTAGCAAGTTCTCATACTTCAATGCCAACCTTGAATCATAATTGAATAAGAAAATTACATAGGACGCGAGAAATACAAAAGGGTCTAATTTCATTAGTCTTGGAGAAACAAGGAGCAATCGATCGGTCATGGTCAAATAATCTATAACACAAGAGTACTCGGTCAAATCAATAGAAACGAGAAATGGAGTAGAGATTTTGTGCTTCCTGGCACCAGTGATCCCGGTGCTTTAAAAAATTCTAAAATACTATTTGCAAGTTTCAAAAAATGTGAAAAAATTCACAGATGTAGCTAATGGTGTATTCCACAAACCTACAAAAAATCAACTTAAAATAATCTGTCTACCGTTCTACACAAAAATGACAAAATTTTAGATCTAAGTATGTATATTTTCAAATCACCATATTTATCAGATTTCTCATTTTGTGTAGGCTCGTATTATTAAAGTATTTAACACTGATATTTTACCCGTTTGTAGGATTACATGGCTACATTCTAGATTTTTTTTACATTTTTTGAAACTTGTAAATATGATTTCGAATTTTTTTAACTCGCAGGAGCACTGGAGCTCGGGAGTCACTACTACTTTCCGCGAGAAATGTATGAATATGCATAGTATGGAATAATGTAATATCTTTGCAAAAAAAACAACAATTTCGCTAATTCTCAGTTGACTATCGTACCGTTGGACTGTGTCGTGATTCGTGTTATCCATGATTTGCAACTGAGTTTTTCCTAGTTACATATGAGGTTCGATTGTTAGATTGATTTGTGATTCGTGCTAGTCATGAGTTGCAACATAGCCACTGAAAAAAAATATCTAGACCATATGATTTTAAGTTAATTCCCATTCAACTAAGAATTAGTCACTCCCAAGAAATAAACTAGCTCATATATATTTTTCGACAATGCACATAAGAAATAGTTTTGTTAATTCACAGTGCTCAGTCGAGTCCTAGAACCGTTGAAGTTACGTCGTGCATCCATAACTTTCACGTTGGTTTGTAACTCGGATTTTTTCAAGTTGTGTTGTAACTGATTTAAAAAAAAAACATTATGTGGTGCTTCGTAGTAGGCATGGGTTGCAATATCGAGTGTCACTGACATGGCTTCTGAGTTCTGACTGAGAAATAACTAGTGACCGAGGGTGTTTTGGCTCCCGGGTAAATGTATCCGGTATTAAAAAAAAATCATTTGAACGTGTCTCGAAATGTCAAAAAAATTACAAAAAAATGTTCGCGCATAGAACTTAACATCCTACATGTTCACGAAATCATTCCACGGAAACCGAATTTTTGTGGCCTACGAAAAAAGAAAAATTTTGGTGCTAAAAATAAGCCTTTTCATGAGACTTTTTTTTTTGTTGTCATTTTTACACATCTCGTAAAAAAATGTCGAGACTTCACGAAACAACTTTATGCATATATAAACTGTAAATTTGTATGGGAAACGTTGATTATCATCCGGGGGATCGCGATGTACGCGTCCTCCGCATTGTGCTGGTGACACGCGTCCACTCAGGGTGGGCGTTCGGGATTTCCCGAAAATTCGGGGCGGGAAATTCGGGATATAGAAATTTCGGGTTTTCAGATATGACTCCCGAAAATTTCCCAAAAATTAAGAATCCCGAAATTTCGGGTTCCCGATAATTCGGGATCGGGATCAGGAAATCCCAATTTTCCCGAAAATTGCTCCTTCCTGCCGGTTGAAATCGCTCCTTCCCTGGACAGCCGTCGAGGGAGTCGGTCGGAACCGTGCGACGAGGCACCACAGCAGCCGTCCAACATCGAGGAAGGTGGCCGTTGAGGGAGGCGGGGCGGTGCAGGCGGCGCGGTGCAGGCGGTCCAGTGCGGGGCGGTGCAGGCGGCACGGTGCGGAGCAGTGCGGCGGCGCGGTGCAGGGTCCAGTGCGGTGCGGTGATGCGGTGCGGAGCAGGACGGCGGCGCGGTGCAGGCTGCATAATGCGGAGCAGGGCGGCGGCGCGGTGCCGAGCAAAGCATGCGGCATGGTGCGTAGCAGAAATGCGGCGCGGTGCAAGGGATGCGGGGAATTGGCTCTGGGGTTAGGGTTGAGCGAATTGTGATTTTGGGCTGTTAAAGAGAGGTGGGCTTGTTGGGCTCTGCGGTAGACAATTGAGATTTTGGGGTGTTGGGCTGCTTCGGGATTTTCGGGTTTTAACACTACATTCCCGAATTTCCCTAAATAATTTCGGGAAATGAGATCACCTTCCCGAAAAATAATCGGGATTTTCGGGTTCGGGACATTCGGATTCGGGTTCGGGATTTCGGGTTTCGGGTTCGGGAATCGGGAAATATGCCCACCCTGAGCGTCCACCGCGGGGCCTACACTGACCTCCCACCGCACCTTATCCGTTCCCAACCACACACCCCGTGCACTCCTTCTTCCTTCCCTTTTTCCCGTTAGAAACCATGGAGACAGAAAGCCAGGCACTGCCGCCGTCGTGCGCGACGACTCTGCCACGACGTTCTGCGCCGCTCACCGCTGCCACCGGCATCCCACCGCGCCTCCTCACATAGGGCCCCATCCTGTTTACCTACTACGACGCGGCCAACATCGTGGCCAACGAGGTCGAGGCGTCGAGCTAGAGGGAGCTGAGCTTCCCAGGTGGATGGCGTCAAGTGGACCCTGGTGGAGGGCAAGGGCGGTCGCCGCCGGCAAGCACGGTCGCGGCCGCCATCGCGGATTCGAGCCTGGGTCGTGTCGCCCTCCGTTGCAGCGTCACGAGCCTGCAGTCCCGCGCTCCGCTCAGCCTCCACCGCTCCCGATGTCCGCGCACTCCGTCAAGCTCGAGCCCCCCGCCTCCTCATCCTCCGACGCGCCCCCAACCTCGAGCAGGAAGACCTCACAGGTGCTTCAATAGAAGGAGCGCGGCGGTGGAAGCACAACACGGGAAGCGGCGATTCTGTCGAAGGAGCGCCGTGATGCTCGCATAGAAGGGCGGTTGTGCTCCCGTAGAAGGGCGGCGGTGCTCCCACGGAAGGCGGCGATGTTGCCGAAGGAGCGCAGCGATGCTCTCATAGAATGGCGGTTGTGCTCCCACAGAAGGGCGGCGATGCTCCCACGAAAAGATGGCGATGCTGCTGAAGGAGCGCGGTGGTGCTCTCCTAGAAGGACGGCTGTGCTGCCGAAGGAGCACTACGGTGCTCCTATGGAAGACGACAGTGCTACAGAAGGCCGGCGGCGACGCTATGTCCGTCCGACGACGGTGTTGCCAAAGGCTCGCGACATGCTACCATGGGATGGTGGTGGTGCTACCATGGGTGGGCGACGGTGCTGCCGAAGAAGAGCGGCGGTGCTACCATCGGGAGCGCAGTGCTTCCATGGGAAGGCGACAACGTCTTCTCCGGCAACAGTGTCTTCTCCGGCGACGGGGACAGGAAGCGCTCCAAGGCGCATGGCCATGGGCGTGTATTGTGGGGAGTAATATTTCGCTTTTTTGTGCGGTATAAAAAGTGAGAGGTGCAGGTCGGATATTGCTTGTTTGACCACGTCAAAGGGACAAGTGTCGCCTCGTCGATCCGGGGGATGGGAGGGAAATATCCCCCGGGGGCGCTCAGCGCTGCACAATTTGTATCCGCAATATTTTATTTCGGAATTTTTGACATTTCGAAATTTTTGTGCACACATAGACTTCACGAAACGGGTGCCAATTGCCAAAGTGAATCTCCGAGTGAGAATTAGTCACACTGTATAAGAAATCTGATATACGGAGTACTAGCTTGGTTGCTTCACTGGTCCCCTACACGCCGCAAATCTCCCCCACCGCCGGTCGCTCCGACCACAAGATGGCCTCACAATCGCCGACCCAGCCGCCCCCAAACGCCGACGATTCCACGCCGCTCCCGGACGCCGAGGCCCCTCCGCTGCAGGCGTCCCTCCCCGACGAGCTCCTGGAGGAGATCTTCCTCCGCCTGCCCACCGCGGCTGACCTCGCGCGGGCCTTCACCTCCTGCACCTCCTTTCGCCATGTCGTCGCTCCCCTCTCCTTCCTGCGCCGCTTTCGCTCTCTCCACAAGGCCCCCGTGCTCGGCTTCCTCCGTGCCGAATTTTACCCCGCGCAGTCTCCTCACCCCTCCGCCCCTGCCGCCCACGCCCTCGCTCATGCTGCCGACTTCTCCTTCGGCTTCCTCCCCAACCCCGCCGGCTGGAGCCCCCGTGACGTCCGCGACGGCCGCGTGCTCTTCACCGCCGTCTCACTCTCCGAAGGTCGCGGCGACTTCACCGATGCCACTTCCAACACCTTTGTGGATCTCGTGGTCTGTGACCCCCTCTCTCGCCGCTACATCCGGATCCCGCCCGTCCCCGAAGACCTAGCGGCCTCTGTCCAGCACAGCGGCATGTTGGATTTCGAGCCCTTCTTCGCTCCAGCAAGTGGGGATGACACGCAGGAGGAGGAATCGTCATTCGGACTGATCTGCAAGGTGCTGTGCGAAAATAAGGTCGCCATCTTCCTCTTCTCTTCACGCACCGGTAAATGGCGTGGCGTTCCATACCACGGGTTGGGCCGTTTGTCCAACGAGGTTGTGGATGCACTGTATGCACGCTGTGGACTGCACCGGCGCCACTACGCGCACGGCTGCTTCTGCTGGGTGTTGGAATGGATGGACAAGCTGCTCATGCTCGACACACGTCAGATGGAATTCTCCATTATAGATCTCCCGCCCAACAGCCACGGCGGGCGGCTGGCCATTGTGGAGGCCGGAGAAGACACCATTGGGTTGTTAAATATCGGTATGCGCACTTTGGACTTCTACCGCAAGATTTGGCGAAACAAGAGGAGAGGCACCGAAGAGTGGCAGCATAGCACAATAGACCATCCCTTGCCGAATTATCACTGGTGCATCATAGGTGCAGATGAGGAGTACTTACTACTAAGAGGGATTTCGCTAGATTGGCCCTGGTTCGGAAGCTCTTCGCAGCAGAGGCCGGATATAGAGTATTTTGCACTGGAGCTCAAGGCATTGCGGCTCGAGAGGATGTATGTCTCGAAGCACAAAATGATGCATGCTCACCTGTATAGAGGATTCCCACCATTATTGTCTCCACCAAGAGTATAACCAGTAAGCTTGATACTGTAACCTTCCTCTATGTTTTTCCGCAGTTGGGAATTACTTGGTGTTGTTGATGTGATTTTCCATTCCTTATTGTAAAGCAATCAAACTAGGTATAGTTGTCATGATTATTTCTTGTGCAAAAACTATTATTCTGAACACTAAATTTTGCACTAGGAATTGCAGTCAGGTTTGCAGTTACATCACTTATTGTAGGTCGCTGCCATATCATTTAGCATATAACAACTATGTATCTCATAAACACTTAGGCCTTGTTTGGATACGGAGTTTTGGCCAAACTAGTTTGCCGTAAACCGAGACAACCGCCTAACAAACTAAAATCATGTTTGGTTGCACCACCTAAAACGCGAATAAATAAAACCAGGTTTCCACAAAGCCAGGAAAGTGTGTGTTGGTAAAAACCACTATTACTCGTTTTTGTGAAAACGCGATTAGGCAAAACTCGAGCACCGACCATGGGCGGCGACTTGCGCGTTACCTATCGTCTCCGTCTACAACCTTCGGTGTGCACTCGTCGCCGGAGACGGCGCTCCTAGACTCACGACTCACAAGGCCGCGCTCGCCAACTACGAGCACAACCGCCCGTCACGCGACGTGCATGCGCTCCTCCACGTTCTGCACGCACCGGTGACGTCCGGCCTAAGCGACGACGCTGTGATGGTGGTCAAGGAGCACCTAATCACGGCGGTGCTCGCGCGTGATCTCGTAGAAGCGGAACAAGGTACGGCACAAACCGGCGAGGGCGTGATCTTTGTGGTGGCCGAAGCGAGGGCGGGCAAGGAGGAGGCTGAAGAAGGCGTTGGCGAGGAGGATGTCGAAGCCGTACCCATGATCGAGCAACGAGGTCCAGGTCGTGGCGATGAGGACAAGGGCCAGCACGGCGGAGGCCATGACATAGTGCTTGGACCAGCGGTGCCCAGTAGAAGAGGAAGCGGAGGTTGGGCGCAACTCAATAACAGCCCCGCGGCGGGACCGGCGGCGAGCGCGACCGTGCTGGCCACCATGCGGTGGACACGAAGAGCGCGCCTGCGACCACGCTGTTGAGCACCGGTCCCCTCGTCTCCGGCTGCCCCCCAGCAAGCCAACATCGTGCCGCCTCCTGCCGAGAATTGTCCAGGAGCGCGTGGTTGCGCGTACAGGTTCGCCACGCGTACAGAGCAGCAGGCCGGCCTCATCCAGTAGCCAAAAATGATTTTGGTAGCCAAACGTGGTTTTTCATCCACTTGTTCCTAACGGAATTAAGAGCAAAGCTCGTTTTACCAAAAATCTTCCTAAAACGTGGTTTGCTAAAACTCGTCGCTAAATTTCTCTATCCAAATAACCACTTAATTAAATCTTACATGGGTAGTTGATAGCAACTTAGTACGATTGTTTCACATATCTATTAATGAATTGGAAGACATTTGCTTGTGGCTATATCCACAAGGATTAAGGAATATAAACTGAAATGACCGTCAATCCCTGTGCCCTCTCTTGAGCAAGTTCACTGGGATTTAGTCTAGCCTTAGCCTTTTCATGAGAGTAATTGGGCTTGGGTATAATATGAACTGTGTAGGAAGAATGCATAAAATTGCTCTGTAGTTTTGGAAAAGAAAGTTCCAAATGGCCCATATTTGCTATATATGTGTCTGATGGCGTACTAGCTATACGCATTATTTTTGGTTTATTTCCAACATAAGCATTTTTGCGGTTCATAACTCTCCCTTCAAAGGATGAGTAACAGACATAATATAACAGCAAAGGGTACACTGAAATTATTTCTGCAAGATACATGTGGTAATTTTGGAAAGTTTTCTCACATCTGAGGTTTTGTGTACAAGTTTATTGTATATAGTTTCCAGAAGTCCATATTATGTTTTTCATGAGCATGTGTACAACAAGTTTATGTGCTTTTTAAAATCTTGCGGTTGTGCAGAATCCCATGATAGAATGTATTTCTTGCAATTGCAAGTTGACTATGTTGGAACATTTGGATACGTATAACATGGTTTAAATCGATATGATTCTTACTGATAAACTCTAATGGGTGATATGTGTGCTTTCGTGACACATTCAGCAGGATTTCTCAAGGGGAAAAGCAATGTGGGTAAAACATCTGTATGATGACTTGACTATACTCGAGGACACCAATCACTACTGCCACCTTGGTGTCTGGGAGCTAAGGAGTTCTATTATTTTGAGAGAGAGGCAGCTGATGAGTTTGGGGAAGGTTGAAGTTGAACACTGGGATTTGCTCATGAATGAGTTGCAGGAATTCAACTAGTGTATGGGGAGGAGCATGGTATTTCTTGGGGCTTGGAAAACATGGCCTAAACCTCTATATATCAAGATTTACGTTTGGTGGTCTGGTTCCTTCCAATAAGATGGATGTTTGGAAGGGAAAATTGTCTCTCAGTTCAGTTGGGCTTGTGCCTAACTTTGAAGACAACATTCTGATCGCAGTTCAGTTGGCACATAGGCACTGGCCAGGAAATGATTAAGTTTCTTTGTGTGAAGAGAAGGAAAATGTAATCACAATTTCTTCATTTGTGGGCTAACTCAGAAGAAATCTTTTGGTGGGATAGACAGTTCACTTTTCTTTGAAGTTTTTTCCATGACTTGATTACACCCGGGTGCACTGCAGGTGAAGGGGAACCTGGTGATTGGATCATGGTGCTCGAGTTGGGGGACTTTGTGAAGCATTCAGAATCAAATGTCTATGCATATTAAACTAATCAAGGCCAATGCTTGTTGCATAAGGAGAAGCTGAGATCCCTGTTGGATTATGTGATCAAGCTGCTCAAGGAGAGGACAAAATGGTTTGGCACGAAGTGGTTATCTGATTTTTGCGTTATCTTCTTTGTAAGTCTTGTCTGCGCCTTCCGAATGTTCTACTGATAATAGCTGTAGCTTTGTTCTGTTTTTGCTACTTGCGTGGTGTGGGTCTCTTCGTGTTGGGGAGAATGCCAGTGTATTGCCATCTTGTATCTCTGGTTTTTTTTTTCCCTTTTGACTAAAAAGATAACAGCTACTACTGCCTCCTTGTATCTCTGGGGTTTTGCCCTTTTGTCTAGACATCAGCTACTTACTACTGCCTGTGATGGCATCGACCTGTCGTTTGATTAGCTGCTGTTTGTTCCGTGCCATCCCTGTATAGATCTGAAGAAAATTCAATGGAATCTGTTTATAACCAGCTTATACCTGCTAGCTGCCTCTCATTCTTTTCCAAGTTCTTGTTCACAATCTGTTAATTGTCACCTATTCTTCTGTTGGAGCAAGGGCTGCTATGGTGTTGGTAGATGTAGTGCAGAGAGCTTCTTTGGTAATAGGAATCAAGACTGGTCGATCATTGCCTTCCATTTGAGATGGTTGTTGAAGAACTGTTCTAAGTTTGTCCTAAAATTGGCCTAGTTTTCGCAATGCATGGTTATCATTTCGATGGAGCAGCTCCAGTTATCTGCATATTTGCAACCTCTGCTTAGAAGATTCAGAGAGACACTGCCTTGCAGGGTGGGGAGGTGTTGTTAAGGGTGGGGGTGGCTTGTATGGAAGGCGGCAACCATGGTGGAAGATTGTGAATTGTGATAAGGAACAGCGGGACTGTGAAGTGAACCATATATTAATTTTATAAATAATTCTTGATTTTCACTGAAATTTCTGCTGAAAATATATTTTGCTCCAAGCCTGTAGCAAAGGTTGGGCGACGTCCTCATGTTCGTAACTACGACGTATTTTTGTTGCTGCTTAGTTGATTTTAGCACATTCCTTGCATCAATTCTAATGGAGTAGGCAAATGTAAATAAAATAACAGTCTCTCTCTCTCTCCCCCCTTTTAGGTATTCAGTGCCTTGGTATCCTATAGTCGGATTTCAGGAAATACTATGAGGAACATTCTCTTTCTTGACCTATCATTCGCCAATCCATCTTATTATGAGACACTAGAACCAAATAAATTGGGAAATAGCTCCTTCTGTGTAGTCCCTAGACTTGGTATGCGCAGATAAATTTGGAAGATATTGTCGTGTACTGTTTTTTCTTCAACATATATAAGAAAAAAAGGCCATCAGTTGACATTAGTTAGAAGCAACAAAAATGCGCTGTGTGAAATGCGATGATGAATCCATTATCTCATATTGGTAGTTAGTAGTACTTCGAAAATCAATCCTACCTGCAATCCAGCATTTAGTTTTAAATCCTCTGAAGGCAATCCAGTAGGATGTGGATTCCCTGAAGGCTAACTTTAGAAAGTTAGACAAAAGATACCGATCAAAACAGAAGTGGGTCATATGTGTTACGGTATGTAAATAAGCACTTAAGCAGTCATCAGAGCTTGTCATAGAAAATTAAAGCCTGTAGTCTAACCACGTATAATTTGCCCTGTGTTTGGATGAGAAGGATTATATGGTGGAGTTCTTAGGATTAGCTCAATTCCTCAAATTATGCCGTATTAATCCAAGTTATGGATCATTTGCACTGTGTTTAGCTAAGTACGTGCTTCAGTATTTTTGCATCTGAAAAGTTCAGCCAATCAAAACTTGTTGAGTTTTGATGCAAACATATACCAGCTAATTTATTTTCGATCTTATAACTTCTTGGTTGAGACTGGGAGTCTGTTTTGGAATTTGGGAGAATTGTTTGAGGACATAAGAATGAAAGAAAGGAAATTAGTACTTGATCATTGTTGGTACCAGTGTGTTCTTGCACTGAAAGTTCATACAGTGTTAACTGTTAAACAGTGCATACGATCAGGATGTAGTAATTGGAGTAGTAAAACCAATTCTTATAAATGCATCCAACTTGTTAATAAACCTACCGACTTGATTGCCGTCCGATCTGCAGCCTGCTGGGAAACCGCTGCAGCATGACACCGAAACAGGAGCACAAGAGAACAGATATTGCACATGTATATGCAGGTGCAGCATAATGCACATAATACAGCATCTGCGTTCTAGAAACAAAACAATTACACATCAACTTGGATTGGTCCATCATGGTTCCAAGTGTGACAGCAAACGTGCAGGACCAGAAGCATCCGACCAGAAAAATTCAATTGCCCTGCCGCTCTGTTCATTCATGTACGTGCAGCATGACCGCATTTGACTTGAACATCTTTTCCCTTGTGCAGAGCCTGATCGAGGTCAGACTCTCACGCTTCGTCATCAGCAGTTACACTGATGTCAACCAATCCATGACACTGCAACTTGCAACTTGTCTTGTTTTGGATCGTAGTAGACTAGTAGTATATTGTCAGGGCCGAGGATTAGTATGGAACAGTGTTTAGTAGTTGCGAGGAGATTTAGGCAATCAAGAAAAATACAAACCCTAATTGATCTTCCAGTTCTTATTCAGCACTTTGTATCTTCCGCCATTGGCGTCATTAATTTAAGGTTGGGCTACGGCTTTATGTCTAAAAAAAACATGACTAAACATGGATTGTATTGATTTAGGTTCATATACACGTATTGTTTGTTGGTTTGACTTTCTCTTGGTAATTTTGTTTGAGTGCTGGTGTATTTATTTTCACCTCTGCAGGAGAAAATGGTCATATGTAGTATATGTACGTGCTCAGCCGGATTTTTCTTACAGAAAACTCATTTACGATTGCGCCACAGGTCTCCTTTTACTTTGTACTCCCTTCGTTACTAAATATAAGATGTTTTAGCTCCATCACATGTTGATTAGGTGTGGACTCAAATGAGTGAACATGCATACTAAAACATGTCTAAATATATCTAAACACATGCGAATGTGGACAAAATCTAAAACATCTTACATTTCGGAACGGAGGGAGTATTATCGGAATGCCAGGTATTTCAATGGACCAAAAATAATTCTGCCTGTTTAAGAAGATTATTCGTACCAGCTCTCGCTAGTATAGAACACACTTTTTGCATATGTAGATTGGGGAAAAAAAAAAACCTCACGCGATAGGCATTTGGTGCTCCTATGTCGATAACGTGTCTAGGTTGGGAAAATAAATTGCTGCACACGGAGGTATCTGGCCTGTTAATGAAAACCACAGTTTAAATATCAAAAAATACAGATAAAAAATCGAAACGTGTACATCTCCACATTTGACGGGTGCACACAAAGTTTCGTGAAAAAAGAACTATTTTTTCATGTGTAAAAAAACAAAAATCTCGCGAAAAGTTTTCCCAACACTAAAATTTGTCATTTTTACACTGGGAATATGTTTTTTTCCCAAATTTTGGACATTTTAAATACGCTTAAAATGCATTTCCGAAATGGGACGCAGATGGCAGTGCATTCAAAACGTTCACTCTCAGATTTTTTTTTTTGGCCCGGATTCGGTATGTGCTAAGATTTTACGGGTGGTTTGGGGCAGAAGGTGAACACAGGCCCATTTCCTAATTTGATTGTCATGTATTCTTATTTATTTATTTATTTGGATTGTCAGGCTGATGTATGGTTGAATCCATAAACTAGAGTGTCGACCGAGCTTTAAACACCCTTCGTTTTCACCGCTAGATAGACTCTATCCCAAACCGATGAAAATGTGCTAGAATATATATTTCAACACTCCTCCTCAAGTGAGAGATATACAGGAAGACTGTATAGACGAGATCGACGAAAGACCGCACAATATTTTAGATTTAATGGTGCATTTGTCGGGTCTTGAATTTGATGCGCTAGCCAACCCAACCAAATACCCAGACCGATGGGAAAAGGTGATAGGCTATATATTTCGAAGAAAAAGACCAAATGACCAATACTGCAATACATAGTACTACCTTTTTTTGGTGGGGGCGTTTGGAATTTACAATATTGTTTTTAGATCATGAATTTACAGGTTGAATTTGCCCCGTACACAAGTTATCAACAGGCTCCCGAAATCGATTACGTAGGAGCCAAAAGCTAACGCCATCTACTATCTTGTCTTCTTATTTCCATGTCTCGCATCAACTGGCCCATGGGGGTGCCCACCCCCTGACTTTTCCATGACCAAGCAGAAAATCGTCAGAGCATCACTCGATCTCATATCACCGCTATTATTTCCCTCTTGTGCATGGGGTTGTCGCGTCCACGGACGGCCTGGATCTGGCCCCATTTTACCGAAGAAGTTATTAGTCATTGCGGCTGCGTGAACAGTCTATGGATATAGAGCAGAGCCGATCATATCCTCCTTGCAGGGGTCCGTCCATTCCGGTGGCCCGGCGGCGAGCGGGGTGGGGAGCTAGGCAGAGGTCGGTGCGTGGTCTGTTAGAATAGGTATCGTATTCATGTTGGAGGCACCTCGGGTCAGCCAAATCCTTCCAGTCTATTACGTTTACATGGTATATGAGCACGTGGTCCTGACCTAGATCGATCAAGGTTCCACCGCCGCCTTCTTCTTCCACTAATCCTTGCCGCAACTGCCTCCTTCCGAGCAAGCGCGATGGCGTCTGCTTTGACTTCATCGATGGCCACGACTCCTGCAACTGCCTCGAATCACCACCATCGCGTCGGCTTCCGTGACGATCACCACCACCGCGCCGGCCTCCGCCACCGCCGTCCTGCCGGGTATTTCCACCACGCCTCCACCCGCGACCATCTACACCGACGCCCTGGTCGCGGCGTCCACAGAGATGATGGCTGGTCACCCCACGGCGATGGGGTACTCGCCCACGCTCGGGCTTTCACCCATGGCCGGTTACCCCACGGCAGCAGGCTACGCGCCCACGCTCGGGATCTCGTCCATGGCCGGCTACTCCATGGGCGGAGGCTACCCTACACCGCCCATGCTAGGGTACAATCCCCAGATGCCAGGGTTCACCGCCCCGCCGTCACGCCCTGTGTTCGGCCCGAGCGTCTTCCCGAATCAGCATGGCCAGTTCTTCTCCAACCAAGCGTCATCGAGCATCACTAACATCACGTCCGCCATCACCATCAGGCTGATAACCGAGAATTACATGTTCTGGCGAGCTCAAGTTGGTCCCCTCCTTTGCAGCCATTTGCTTATGGGCTACGTTGACGGCTCCTTCGCCTGCCCTGCATCCCATGTCGCCGTCAACCATGGTGGCGGTGTGCATCAGCAGTGTCAAGGTGTCACGTGATATGTGGCATAGTCGTCTAGGACATCCAGCGATTCAAATTGTTCAACATGTTCTTCGTAGTCATGAGTTACCATCTCTTACAGTGTCTAGTAAACTTCAGTCAGTGTGTGATGCGTGTCAACAAGGGAAAAGCCATCAATTGCCTTTCTCTTTGTCCACTCGTGTAACAAAATTTCCTTTAGAAATTATTTATTCAGATGTACGGGGTCCTGCCCAAACCTCTGTTAGTGGACATCGTTTCCGTGTGAGTTTTGTTGATGCTTATAGTCGTTTCACTTGGCTCTATTTACTTAAGCATAAATCTGATATCTATGATGTGTTTATTCAGTTTCAAAAACATGTTGAACGTCTTCTCAATCGTAAAATTGTCCATGTTCAAACTGATTGGGGTGGAGAGTATGAGAAACTCCATCCTTTTTTTCATCAATTAGGTGTCTCTCATCGTGTGTCTTGTCCTCACACTCACCAACAAAATGGCACTGCTGAATATAAACACCGACACATTGTTGAAACAGGTCTTACTTTGCTTGCTCATGCATCTGTACCTTTACACTATTGATAGTGGTCTGCAGTTTCGGTCTTCCTACTCTACACTGCTCTCTGCGTTTTCAGATGCAGACTGGGCTGGCAGTATGGATGATCGGCGATCCACGGAGGGATATGCTATATTTTATGGAGGTAATCTGATTGCCTGGAGTGCTCGTAAGCAGTCTACAGTTTCCAGGTCAAGCACTGAGTCTGAGTATAAAGCTCTTGCTAATGCCACAGCAGAGTTTCTCTGGGTGCAGTCTTTGTTGCAGGAACTTGGAGTTATTCAGGCCCAACCTCCACTGTTATGGTGTGACAACATTGATGCAACATATCTGTCGTCTAACCCAATCTTCCATACAAGAACAAAGCACATTGAGGTCGATTTCCACTTTGTTGGTGAACGTGTCACTCAAAAGCAGCTTCAGATTCGGTTCATCCCGTCAAAGGATCAAGTTGCTGATATCTTCACCAAGCCACTCCCCTTACCATTGTATGACCATTATAAACGCAATCTCATTCTTCTACCAGTTGAGATTAAGGGAGGGTGTTAGAATAGGTATCGTATTCATGTTGGACACATACTTGTAAAAACCTTTTATACCTATATATTACGAAGATCCCTACCCGACGAGGCACGTCGGGTCAGCCAAACCTTTCCAGTCTATTACGTTTTCATGGTCCGCCGGCCGGCGAGGATAGAGACAGCACGGCGGCGGCGGGAAATAATTGATCGCGTGACACCGTATCCGGGCACCTAAGCTAGCTCGCCGATTAAAACTGACGTGTAAACGTTCCGATTGATCGCGTGGCCGGCCGGCCGGCTGGAGCGAGACCGCTCCGCAGATGTGCAGCCGGTCCCGGACTCCCGGTCCAGGCCCCGTACGTACGTTGTCGCCGCGATCGGGGTCAGGGATCCTAGTGGGTGTCATGCCATGCGATTCATTGCTCCGGTACGGTTGGTCGTCATTTCGAATTTTCGATCGGTTCTGCCCGAAACACGTATCAGCTATTCAGCTCCATACCATATCCATCCAGCAGGAGTATTTACATGGCTAAGATTTACTCGGATTTGTGGATATGTGCCGAACAAACCCCGATTACTGCATGATGTAAGGATATTACATTTGTCGTGGGCACCTCTCAACTTGTTTTGTTTTTGCGAAAAGGACCATATCATTAAAAAAACACTGAACAGTAAAAAACACCTTAATAAAAATAAAAATTACAACGAGATTCTTAATTTGCCCTTCGTTTTCAATGTCTAGACTTCAAAACAACTACCTACACAAATACTCCTTGCTCGCACGTCGATGTTGGCTGGTCCAACTATCAGACTACGGGCTCTCACCCGAGGGGCAGCCCATCGAATCAACATCTTCAACAAGGTAGCAAAGCGCGGATGACAACGTTGCGTTGCCTGATCAGGATATCACGATGTCAACCGCCACAGTCGTCATCCTCATCCCCTACTCTATTGGCCTGCCACCCGCGTCAGATCACCAACGAACTTGCTGGCCCTTCGCGACTTGCTAACGACTCGCCGCTCTCGCTGCTCCGTTTGCCACACCATCGGCGAACAACAAGAAATCAGAGGGGGGCGCCTTGGCTCCCACGCTAGAGGAGCCGAACCCGCTGCCGTCCCGACCTTAGCGCCCCCACACGTCGCCAATTGCATCCAACCGTCACACCATATCACTTGTAACGGCTCTCATGCGCACCCGCCGCTCGACCCACGCCACGTAGCTCACCGCCCACACGGCGTGGCGTCCGACGAGCACAACCATCACCATTCCGGGCCCGCCGCCCCGGCGTCCCTGCTTCCACTCCAAGTGATGAGAACAAAACAACAAAGAGGGAGAGGTGAGTAGGTAAGGGGTTGATGTTTGGTTTCCTTTGGGTTTCTTAGGGTGTGTTCGGTTGTGGAATATAGTGGAATGGAATGTCACCGTTCCATTCCGATGGAGGATTCTCGTGTTCGGTTATATCGTGGAACGGAACCAGGCCATTCTCCAAAAACGAATATTCGGGCGAGATGCGGAATACACCCGTCCGGCCGAATCGGCCGGACGAGGTGGAACGGGTCGCTAATCTTTCTCTCCCTCTCGCTAATAATTCCTCCCTCTCTCACCTCACACAGGCTCCTTCGAGCTGCCTCCCGTCGCTGTCCTCCTCCGAGGAGGCCGCCGTTGCCGCGCCGCTACGGCCGAGGTGGCTGCGACCTCGCGCTCTCCTCCTCCGACGGCCGCGGCGGCGCCGGACGGCCATGGCGGAGCAAGGGGCGGGCACGGCGGAGCAAGGGTAGGCGCCAGACGGCCACGGCGGAGCAAGGTCGCCGACGCGGGCTGCTGATGCGCGGCAGGATTCGAACCGGAGGTCGCCGACGCGGGCTTGAGGTCGCCGACGGGGGCCAGCGGCGCGGCCAGCGGCGCGGAGCGAGACGCGGCCGTGCCCAGCGGCGCCCAACGACGCGGCCAGCGGTGGGGCCAGCGGCGCGACGGCCGGCGGGGGTTCCGCGGCGTGGAGGCCGGCGGGGGTTCAGCGGCACGGCGCGCGGCGCTCCTCCAGATTGGGATGCTTTTTATTACTGCTAATTTAATTTCTAACCATAAATTAGTGCTAAAATTGTTTTAATGATGTATTACAAAACCATTCCATTCCACCCCATTTTTTTCCAACCGAACACCCGGATGGAATGGAATGGTGACATTCTATTTTTGTGGAATGGAACCGTGACATTCCATTCCACCCGGTTCTACAACCGAACACACCCTTAGAGTCGTTGGAAGCTGCCCAAAGTCTTGTCTCTAACCGTGGGCAGTGTTCGCGTTGTTGCCGCTCTACGACTTTGTTTTCCTAACATGTGTTTTTTTCGTTTTCGTTTCTTCGAAGTCAGAGAAGGAGACTGGGTACTGCTAGTAACCAAACCAAAAGCTGTGTGCGTTTGACTGCATTTGGGATAGGAACGTAGCAGCATGCAGGACATAAACAAAGCGATCAAACACACAAATTGTTTAACTTAGCTTTGCTTCTACGTTTGTTTTATTTAAGATTCCGGCGCATCCAAGCGTCACGAGGATATCTTGTGGCGCGTCAGAGAAGATGGAATCAAATCTCTCACGCCAGGAGTAGTAGTACTGTAAATAGCAAGACTCCCTTGACATACACGATAAACTATAGACTTCTACTACTGCTCAGGACAACTGATTTGTCACGTTAGCAGTCATGGTGATTGGTCACGGCGTATATGCAGTATATATGCCGCATGGTATAGGCACCCTATTGGAGCATAGCCATACTTAAGAACATAGGAGCGTTAGAGTTCTGTAGGCATTGATCGTTCTTTGTGAGTGTATAGATTCAGGAGACTACACTAGTCCATAGAGATAGACTCCATCATGCCCACACCAACTATGTCTAGAAAAGCATTGCGTCAACTCGACACAAGGGGCTTTTGCTTGTATGCACAGCCTGCTTTTGGGGCTCAACACTCATGGTGGTAGCATCCTAGGGCTATGGTGATAGTGGATTAAAGAAGGAGGTTGTGGAAAGCAAAGGGTCCTCATGCCAAGTCATAAAAAGTGGGCAAGACCACCCATGCAGAGGTGGTCACACCGTGGTGGCAATAGTTATTTGCAGGAAGGAAACCATAGTGCATTCAGAGGTGCCAAAGACATTCATCTCTGTTTTGTCCTAGGGAAGGTTTCGTACTCAATTTACAAGTCCACGGCTCAGATCTCTAGTTATGAAAGGAAGCATACACAAGTAATCTACGTTGCATGTCCATTGTCCTAGTTTTTGTTTTTCTTAATCCCCATTGTATTACACGATATGTATGAAGTGTAGACAAAACGTTTCACTTTTAAACCGTTGTCCAAAAGAATACGATCTCATACTTTCTAGTACCAAAAATATAAGAACTTTCCCATCTCATGTTGTATATCATGGATCGATAATCTGTCTAACAACTATATTAAAAAATTGATCAATAATCGAAACCATAGCAAAAGCTACTGGATACTACCTCCGTTCCTCAAAATAAGGAGTATTTTTCTAAGAAATCAATCGATGTTACCTTTGACTAACAATGTCAGAAAAACTATTGAAAATTATAAAACTATTGAAAATTATAAAACTATTGAAAATTATAAAACTATTGAGAAATCTATGATATCCTTTTTGGGACGGAGGAAGTAGTTTTTCATATACTTAGTCAATCTTTACATTGTTTGACTTTGATCAAATTTTTGTGAAATCTATTGGATGGGCAACTAGTTTCACAAAATCCTCTCTCAACAACCAATCCAATATATTACACAAATATAATTACATGCAGGTAAGCACCCTAGGCCTAGGCTTGTTGATCAAATTTTGTATGCCTTTTTTTGAAGAAAATGAGAGATTACAGTTACTACATGTAATTATATTTGTGTAATATATTGGATTGGTTGTTGAGAGAGGATTTTGTGAAACTAGTTGCCCATGCAAACCATATATATTAAATGGAACGGGATCACCACATTTCAACTACATGCACCACCTCAAGGGGTGATTGAGGCAGGCCTCCTTTGGTTGTGGTAGAGAAAGTTGACATTGCTACTTTGGTGAAATACCGGGTTGCGACGGTCAAAATTAGCGTTAGAGAGCTCATTCCTCCTTCCACTAAAATCACTACCAATCCATATGTTTATGGTGATTGGTATGAGGTGGAATATGTGGTATAGAAAGGTGGTTTCCTTGATGATAATACATGTTTCCTTGCTGACTGAGGCCGGTTGCAATAAGACTGATATGCATGTTTATAGTGAGAGTCCTTGTAAGAGAATAAGACTAGGAGGTGAGGGAAGTTCATGAGATACTTCAAGTGGAGACAACATGTCTATACATAACTTGAATGTGGCTGGTGATAAATGTATGTAAGATAGGAAACTTTTCGAGAGAGAGAGGAATCGACTCAGTTAATCCAGACTGGGACTGTTAAAAGATTGGCAATTGAGTTGCTGAAGATGGAAGAAAGAATTCGTGTTGCACGACTTCACGGTAACATGAAAGCAAGGGGAAAAAAATGAAAGGCAAACAACATGAATATGACGTTGATAATAACAATGAGGGCTTGGTGATGAAGAAAGAGGAGATTACTCACATGATTATGGCATACCTAGAGATAATTAAAATGGGGATGATGAAAATGAGAAATAATCTGCAGAAAATAAATTGTTTTTATAGAGAAAGTTGGTGCTGCGAAGGTGATCGAACTGGACCGGTCACAATACATGTATGGGATTATCAGAGTTCTCTCTTAGTGATGGCCCTTGCCTGGAACAGGTCGGTGATGGATCCGTAGAAGCGACCGACATCAGCATGTCAAGGTGTCCAGGACTTAGCGGGTCAAAGAGCTCAGCTCTTCTAGAGCATGTGTGGTTCTAGTCAAGGATGTCGATGTCACAGTATCCCTCTTAAGAGTGTAAAAGTGTGAAATTTCACTATTGTGACTCCCGGGTTTGGGAAGGTCACCTTCATGTGTGGCACCATGATTTTAAATGTCTAATTACCTAACCACAATGTTGTGTATTTCCCAAAACCAAGTATATTTCATGACTTATATGAAATTGCATGATCAGTTTCCTGAGTATGACTTATCGATTCACCCTTGCTCAATTATGTTTTTAGATGCGAACCGAGAATAACATCAGAGTACGCAACGGAAGACGTCGTCATCCGGAGAGAGTAGGCTGGACCAGCGGGATGGAAAGCGAGTAGAGAACTTACTTATTCATGTAAATGTAAGGAATCGTGTAAAATGAGTAAATCACTTATTTGAGATCCACTGTGCTGGTTTATGCCTACTTTTCCACATCTTGCATGTGTATAGGCATACCGGTTTATAGGCGCGCGGTGGCTGTCACGACAAGCGCGGTGGTTCATTGTGTCTAAGGATGCGAATATGGGACCCACTTGTACTCCATTTTGTACATGTCTAGATCAAAATTTTAGACATGTAGAAAATGTAGTACAAGTGGGTGCAGACTGGCTTGGTTGAATCGATTTGCTTTCTTAGCCAGGGACCGAGTGGATGGTCCAATGAAGAGCTTTAACCCGTACGTTTGATCGGGAAAACGTACGTGCTTTGAGACTCTAACGATAAACAAACTCACCTTTTGCAGGATTTTCCGAGTTAGCACGTTAAAAATTTCAAACCGATTGTTGATTTTGTGGGAGGAAGAAATAAACCGGGTCAAAACCTATTACGGCCTGGATCCTCCGTTGATCCTGCCAGTCGATCTGCCGCACGGACCTACGTACGGTACAGCGAAGACGCATCGCGCGCTCTGCCAGCGACGCGCGCGCCGTACTGAAACAAAGTCTCCGGTGACAGGGGCGTGGATACGACGTTGGGATCGCGCTTGTGCCCGTCCGGCCGTCTGCACCCGTCCGTCCATCTCTCTCTCCGATAGATATACGCACGCCTCACGTCCCGTGACACTACGGTGACAGGCAGCCATAAACAACATCCTGCTGCACGTCCTCCACGATCCATTTTACGATCGATCGGTAGCTAGCAGCGGGAGTGGATAGACGCGAGTCGACCGAAAAGCCAAGATATGCGGGACGAAGCACAAGAGGCGCACGTTTTTGGGAGCAGAGCAGGCCATACCCAGACGCGAGCATGCAACTGCTGCTGCTCCTGTTCTCTACTGCAGCGCAGGCAGGAGCAGCCTTTCACTACGAGCTGCCTCCATCAGAACGGGTAATGGCTGCCCAGCCAGATCTTCATGTGCCCTCCGTCCCCCAGCTTGTCTCGCTCTCGCCGCTCGCTCCTTCCCTCCCGCCACCGGCCTGCGCGCATGCATGAGCTGGTCGCAGTAACTTGCTGCGCGCACTGTACCTAGCCTGCCGCCGGAAGCGTTGTGCCGCTGCGCGCCTCGCGTGCCATCCCCCCGCGCCAACTACCTTCCTACTCCGCCGAGATATATAAAGCAAGAACTCAATTTTAGGGCATCTCCAATGCGGCGATCTAAACGGAATCCGGTTTTCGTCCATCTGGATCGCCAAAGAGATAAAAGTCCGGTGCTGTCCAACGTTTTTTCCAACGCTATGACCCAAACCTAGCTAGGCGGCGACGGAAAAATTATACAGGATTTCTAGCGAGAGGTGAGACATCCTGCAAAAATTACTATGTGCCTATGATAACTATAATATGTCTCCATTGTCCCTATACAAATTTTCTGTATTTTTCTTAGGGTGCAACCAAACATCACCTACTACCCATTCCTGCATTTTTCGTTCCACCCTACGAATCAAAGAGGCCCTAGCTTGACCTTGTAGAGGCTGGATAAATCGAACCCCCAACTCTAACACTCTGAAGTTAGCACCGTAAACTATCAATTACAGGCTGAAAGGGCAAACGATGTCGCCTAAAGGGGGAGGGGGTGAATAGGCGATTTAAACTTTTTACGATTTATAGCTTGATAATTGCGGAATAAAACTAGGTGTTTAAATTAACAAGCCAACAAAACCTAATATACTAGGTTCACCTATGTGCAACAAAAACTTAGGCTAAGCAAGATAATAACAAGGTGATAGCAAGATATAATTTGAAGCACGAAGGTTATCACAATGTAAAGTGCATAAGTAAAGAGCTCGGTATGGAAATAACCGAGGCACGCGAATACGAGGATGTATTACCGAGTTCCTTCTTGTTAAGGGAGTACGTCTCGTTGGAGGGGTGTGAGCTCGCCACAAAAAGCCTACTCAAGATGCCACAAAAGGCCTCACCCTATTCTTCGATGAACCTCACCCCAAGGGTTAGGTTCACCTTACAAAAGCTAGGTGGATACTACCTCCGTTCCTCAAAATAAGGAGTATTTTTCTAAGAAATCAATCGATGTTACCTTTGACTAACAATGTCAGAAAAACTATTGAGAAATCTATGATATCCTTTTTGGGACGGAGGAAGTAGTTTTTCATATACTTAGTCAATCTTTACATTGTTTGACTTTGATCAAATTTTTGTGAAATCTATTGGATGGGCAACTAGTTTCACAAAATCCTCTCTCAACAACCAATCCAATATATTACACAAAATTTTAGACATGTAGAAAATGTAGTACAAGTGGGTGCACACTGGCTTGGTTGAATCGATTTGCTTTCTTAGCCAGGGACCGAGTGGATGGTCCAATGAAGAGCTTTAACCCGTACGTTTGATCGGGAAAACGTACGTGCTTTGAGACTCTAACGATAAACAAACTCACCTTTTGCAGGATTTTCCGAGTTAGCACGTTAAAAATTTCAAACCGATTGTTGATTTTGTGGGAGGAAGAAATAAACCGGGTCAAAACCTATTACGGCCTGGATCCTCCGTTGATCCTGCCAGTCGATCTGCCGCACGGACCTACGTACGGTACAGCGAAGACGCATCGCGCGCTCTGCCAGCGACGCGCGCGCCGTACTGAAACAAAGTCTCCGGTGACAGGGGCGTGGATACGACGTTGGGATCGCGCTTGTGCCCGTCCGGCCGTCTGCACCCGTCCGTCCATCTCTCTCTCCGATAGATATACGCACGCCTCACGTCCCGTGACACTACGGTGACAGGCAGCCATAAACAACATCCTGCTGCACGTCCTCCACGATCCATTTACGATCGATCGGTAGCTAGCAGCGGGAGTGGATAGACGCGAGTCGACCGAAAAGCCAAGATATGCGGGACGAAGCACAAGAGGCGCACGTTTTTGGGAGCAGAGCAGGCCATACCCAGACGCGAGCATGCAACTGCTGCTGCTCCTGTTGCTACTCTACTGCAGCGCAGGCAGGAGCAGCCTTTCACTACGAGCTGCCTCCATCAGAACGGGTAATGGCTGCCCAGCCAGATCTTCATGTGCCCTCCGTCCCCCAGCTTGTCTCGCTCTCGCCGCTCGCTCCTTCCCTCCCGCCACCGGCCTGCGCGCATGCATGAGCTGGTCGCAGTAACTTGCTGCGCGCACTGTACCTAGCCTGCCGCCGGAAGCGTTGTGCCGCTGCGCGCCTCGCGTGCCATCCCCCCGCGCCAACTACCTTCCTACTCCGCCGAGATATATAAAGCAAGAACTCAATTTTAGGGCATCTCCAATGCGGCGATCTAAACGGAATCCGGTTTTCGTCCATTTGGATCGCCAAACAGATAAAAGTCCGGTGCTGTCCAACGTTTTTTCCAACGCTATGACCCAAACCTAGCTAGGCGGCGACGGAAAAATTATACAGGATTTCTAGCGAGAGGTGAGACATCCTGCAAAAATTACTATGTGCCTATGATAACTATAATATGTCTCCATTGTCCCTATACAAATTTTCTGTATTTTTCTTAGGGTGCAACCAAACATCACCTACTACCCATTCCTGCATTTTTCGTTCCACCCTACGAATCAAGAGGCCCTAGCTTGACCTTGTAGAGGCTGGATAAATCCAACCCCCAACTAACACTCTCAAGTTAGCACAGTAAACTATCAATTACAGGCTGAAAGGGCAAACGATGTCGCCTAGAGGGGGAGGGGGTGAATAGGCGATTTAACCTTTTTACGATTTATGGCTTGATAATTACGGAATAAAACTAGGTGTTTAAATTAATAAGCCAACAAAACCTAATATATTAGGTTCATCTACGTGCACCAACAACTAATGCTAAGCAAGATAATAACAAGATGATAGCAAGATATAATTTGAAGCACGAAGGCTATCACAATGTAAAGTGCATAAGTAAAGAGTTCGGTATAGAAATAACCAAGACACGCGGAGACGAGGATATATTCCCGAGTTTCTGTTTGTTAAGGGAGTACGTCTCGTTGGAGGGGTGTGATCTCGCCACAAAAGGCATACTCAAGACGCCACAAAAGGTCACACCCTATTCTCCGATGAACCTCACCCCAAGGGTTAGGTTCACCTTGCACTATCGGAATCCTTCAAGGCGGAATCCGGAGCATTTACAACGATCTTGGAGCACATACCCACAACCCAATCGGGGGCTCCCAAACCTTACCCGAAGCTTCACAACTCGAATTCTCCGCGACACCACCAACCGTCTAGGGTACACAATGCACACAAGAGGCACAAGCTCTTGGGAACACAATGCACCCAAGAGTAACAAGCTTCTCGAACTTCAATCCCACGAATCTTCGTGGAGAGCACAACCCGATGCAACTAATGCAATGGCAAGAGCACAAGTGCTCAAATCCTTCACTCTCAAATCCCACCAAAAGCAACTAATGCTTGTGGGGGGGTGGGGGGGGGGGGAGAAAAGAGGAAGAACTAAGAAGAACTCAACAAATGAATCGCAAGATCTAGATCCAAAGGGTTCCCCTCACAAAGAGGAGAAAGTGATTGATGGAGTTGTAGATCTAGATCTCCTCTCTTGAATCCCTTAATTTGGGTAAGAATCATTGGAGGGATTGAGAGGAATCAAAACTATGGAGGTCAACAATGGAGGAGTGAGAGAAGCTCCAAAACTTGGGAACCATTGGGGAAGAAGACCACTTAAATAGGTCCCCACCAAATCCAACCGTTATGTGCATTTTTTCCTGCGCGGGCCAGAACTTCCGGACCCCCCGGAGCGACCCGGACGCCCTGGGAAGCTCTCTGGACATAGTCCGGAACTTTGGGCCGGAACTTTTGGCGGAAATATCCGGAGGGCCGGAATGTCCGGCCTAAGGACCGGAACTTCCGGCCCAGAGAAAAACTGCAGAAACAGCCAAACGAAAACGGACATATCTTTCACATCCGGACTCCGTTTTCGATGATCTTGGGCTCGTTGGACTCGCAACGAAAAGCTCTACAAGATCATGCAGAGAGACATCATTGTCCATCATGTGAGGAGGAGGTCACAAGGAGAGAGTTCGACCTCTCTAAAAAGGACACGCCGGAAAAACCTCCAACATAAAAAACGCAACAAGATGTGCATATGAAATCCGTTTTTGATGAACTTGGTCTTGTCATGACGAGCATGAAAAGCACCAAGAACACACCATGATAAGATCCAAATAAGAACCAATAAAGATGATTGCAAGGATGCAAAGGTTTGAGCTCTTCACGAACGATACGATCAAGATACTCGGTCGAGAGCCCCTCTTGATAGTACGGCTATCTATCCTATAACCCGGTCTCTCAACTAACATCATGAGACCGGTAAAATAGAAAGCCTATCAAGATCATACCTTTGCCTTGCGCATAATCCACTTGAAGTCGATGAAAACGATCTTCATCTCCTCAAGACGAACCACCTTTCTTGATTGCGCTTCGCTTGGTGAAGACTCACATGTTGCTCCCCCATACACCAATATGGGGGAAGCACTCTTCGGCATATCTTCACTTGGACTCAAGTATTGATCAAACCGCACTTAGCCTTGATCAACATATAATCTTCTTCCCTTAGCCTTGACTCCAACAAATGGAGATCAAGCAACGCATATGGACACAACCTATATGGGGCTCAATACAAAC
The DNA here is from genome assembly GCA_012064385.1 of Puccinellia tenuiflora. Classification (NCBI taxonomy): domain Eukaryota; kingdom Viridiplantae; phylum Streptophyta; class Magnoliopsida; order Poales; family Poaceae; genus Puccinellia; species Puccinellia tenuiflora. Next base: position 158,111 of record QRDG01001782.1, on the reverse strand, counting down.
ATTAGTCCATAGAGATTGTCATTAATTACCAAAACCACACATGGGGGCAACCATGCACTTTCAATCTCCCCCATTTTGGTAATTGATGACAATACCTTTTTAAGAGGGTTTATATAAGAATAGAGCATCCTTGCAAGACAAATAAGCAAGGATGCAAGTGCATTAAAGGCAAATGCAACAAAAGCATAAGACCCAAATTTCCTTAAACCCTCTAAACTTCTCCCCCATTGGCATCGATTGTCGAAATGGGAAGAAAAATTTAGAAGGTCAATATAGTATGAGTTCCTCAAAAAGTTGTGCATTTATCAAGATGTGAGTGGAATCAAATGCACATATCCATTGATGAATAATTAGAGGAAATCATCCAAAGATTACAAAGGATGAAGTCATTCTAAACATCTACACAAAGTAGATAGGTAATCGAAAAGATCCAAAACGAGAGTTCTAAATAAAAATAGAGAAGCTCCCCAATATTCATGCACTATTGAGGAGTGCATAAATATGGAATCCTCACTCCCCAAAATCATCTAGAACACTCAACAAGTGTAAGGGTGTAAAAACTAAAGCAAAACAAAGAACTTGCACCAAAGATGTGGTTGAGTCATAAGGAGATACCAATTTTCAAAGATTCAATCATAAGATAGGCCCAACCAAGATAAAAGAAGATCTTTAGAAAGAAGAGATGTTCGCAAGCTTAAGGATACGAATTGGAAAATGAAACCAATTGAAAAGCCAAAAGCTTGTGAAAGCACCTAGCCAATAGGAATCAACATACTCACCATGGTAAGCATGAGGTAAAAGATCCTCAGTAAATACATGAGTGTGCAAAGATGCAAATAAAATTAAGATACGCACTCATGAAGCAAATTTGGAGCCACCAAAGAATTATAGATAAAAATCAAGGTAGCTCAAAAGAAATAGGATACCAAATAAAAGGTGACCTCTCTCATATCTATAGGTTTCTAAGTAGACAAATAGTTGATGATATACATCCACAAAGAAACTTGCATATATGAAATGGTCGATGAAGGGGAGACCAAGGTATCCAAAAGGAAGTCATATATATACAAGTAAGATTATTGCTTAAAAGCATAGCACATAGCTCAAATTTATCTTATTTGTATATAGATGAACTTCAAACACATCAAAGACATCGCACATATCACTAAGGGAACAAGAAATAGTGGTGATGCATTGATATAGGCAACAAGTATCACAAAGAAAGAATACCAATTGAAGAAAAGGTTTTTGCAATTTCATCACAAATATCACAAGATATACCAAGTGAAGGAAATAAGCCAAAACCACAACAATTGCACATAAAATCTTTCATGCCAAGAGGCAACCTACACAAGGTTGAATACTAGAAAGGTATGCATGGGATAGATACTTGTTACCGATATGACATTGGTTATGAAGGAGATGAGACTTTGACAATCATCATAGCTTGACTCTTATAATCACATGGTGTTTACACCTTCCTTATGGATGAGACAAGCCTCCAATGCATATCCAATTGTACCTAAAACAAAATTCAAGCACAAAATGGTTCCCAAACTCATTGGGTCCCATAGTAGTTAGATAAACTACAATATATAGGAAACACTCCACATAAATATGTGCATATAGATATGAAATGAATTTCATGCATATCTTATCCGATTTAGGATTCGGTGGAGTATCCCCTTTATATTGGAACTAGAAAGACAAACATGCCATATAAAATATGTATTAGAGAATATACATGCGAGAATAAAGTCTTTCAAGAACCAAGCGAGATACAATTTGGACGAAAACACCAAGTAAACCAAGAAGAGAGCACACCAAAGTGCGACACAAAAAGGTTGTCCAAATTATATCAAAATCCAAATCAACACATGATTGAGGAAAAATCAAATCAACATATGATTGATTCCAAAACACATCAACACATGAGGTGAGATATCAATAGGGATCGAATCAAAACAACACATGATCGATAAGACACCAATTGAAAAAAAATGATACCAACTAGGAGCAAGGATACCAAGAGAAGGATGATACTTGACCGAAATCAAGTAAAGTAAAACAAATACATAAGGTATCAAAGCTCCCACAAGAGATACAATTGAAACAAATATCTATAAAGGAGATATTAAATTCCAATTAATACCAATTGATGGTACCAAAGCAAAGCCAAAAATGCATAGAAGATAAATATAGGATACATGCCCAAATGGCATTTCTCATTCAAGAAGATACAACACAAATCAAGAAATGAGAAGGCAAACTCCCAAGGGAGAGCAAGGTTACAACAAATAAACCAAGCACTCTCTACACTTTTATGATGGCACAAAGCATCAAGGAAAAAGGTTTATCTTCCATAAACACATAAGCCAGAAATCAAATGCCAATTGAAAGGATCAAATATTGATAGATAGGATAGTGTTCTAAATAAAAAGGAATGCTCCCCCAAGATTCATGCCTTATCTTTGATATTTGCATTTGAATACAAAATGCACGCACAAGGGATCATTACTCTCCATATTTTATTTACAACACTAAACACTACCACTTGAAAATTAGGGAAAGAGGCAAGGAAGACAACGGGAGTCAAAATAAGCATTTGGCAATAATAAGGCAATACAACGCAAGAGCCAATATGAAGATGGTCTACAAAATCCACCACAATTATGAGTATCACTTGTCATGGACAAGGAGTATATGGAGATATTTCTCGGTGGTATAGGAATGATATTCAAGACTAACTTCACAACAAATAAGCATATGGCAAGGATAAGATTTAACACAAAGCTTCGAAAGAATTTGTTGGTAGCTCCAACTACTCGAACCAACCGGCAAAGCCATGGTTAGAGAAAGATGAGGTGAATGATTTCTCAAATAGGATATGGAAATGCATATTTTAAGAAAACCACACCAGGCAAACTCATAAAAATAAGATCCAAAAGAAAGAGCAAATAGACACACTAGGTCAAATTGGAACTTGTTGAGCAACTTGCCACATAGAAAACAAGATGATTTAAAATATCAACACTAAGTGGCAACACCTCATATGTTCACATTTTCTAGGCTTGTAATATGCACAAAGCTTATTATTCCCCCATTATGTGATAATCCATTTTATCTAAGGCAAGAGGGAAATAAACACGAACTAGATAAATTAATGGACATTATAGAATTTGATTTTCTCATGAATATGACATACCACATAATAACTAGATAATATTGAAATATCAATACTAGGTGGTGTGCCTCATGTACACACATTTTTAGGTTTGTGAAGTGCACAAAGCATATCACTCCCCCAAAATGGGATAGTCCACTAATCTCTCAAAAGAGCCAATTGAAATCACCACAAGATCCAATAAAGACTCAACACAAAGTTTACACATATATGGTGCGCAAATTAACATACACAATCTTGATTGCTCAAGGTAAGTAAGAAGCACACATATACAAGCACATGATAGGAACAAAACTAACACATGCAAGGGAGCAACCAACTTTCAATGTATATATAATGTAAATACAAGTTACCGCAAGGAGGAACATAGGATATGAAATATGACAATATAATCCAAATGACTTGGCTTGAGGAAATATAATCATGAAGATCCCTTAATTCTTCAAGGATAGCCAAGTCTCCAATGTCCTCCACAAACACCTATTGATCAAGTTTGAGCTTGTTGGTCCCCAACCAAGTTGGGTCCTAAGAGGTTAGTCAAAATAGGCTTGGCAACCCAAATGGTTCTTTTCTTGACACCACTTTGAGTTCCCACATATTTGGCAAACACATTGCCAACTCTATCCTTTCTAAGTGAATAAACATCATCAATTAAGATGGGGTTGGATAGGTTACCGATGGTGCATGAAGAAGCAAAGTGACCCTTGCCACGGCAAAGGTAGCAACATCGACTCTTCTCTTTCTTCTTAATAGGCTCCTCAACTTGAGGAGCATTGACTTGAGTCTTCTTAGGAGGTGGCCTTTGTTCAACTCGTGGTGGAGCATGAGATTGAACAAGAGGCTGCTTCCCTAGTTGCTTCTCACTAAGAGGCTTCTTCTTCATTGGGCAATCCCTAACATGGTGCCCTTCAATCTTGCACTTGAAGCAAGTAATCTTGGCCGAATTCTTGACTTGTTCTTGGCCCTTCTTCTTGTTACTCTTGGACTTGTTCTTGTTATTGGAGTTGAATCCAAGTCCACTCTTGTCGTTTGGGGATTATTGCACACTCAACATGTTGTCAAGTGCACTCTTCCCATCATTACGCTTTTCCATGCTTTTCTTCAAAGAAGTGGCTTGGGCCTTGAGCTCTTCTCTTTTCTCTACATGGTTAGTGACATTGTTAGAGCAACAAGGCAAAGCAATTAATTCATCACAAGAGGTACCAACATTGTGAGTGGATGAACTACTAGGACGCACATGGCAATATAGCATTTTTATATAAAGTTGTGCCATTGTCCACATGAGGCTTGCTAATTGGTGAATGATGCGTTGGGTGGTGCCCCAAGCGAAGGCGTGGATGTAGCAAGTAGCAGTTTTCCCTCATTAACGAACCGAGGTTTATCGAACCAGTAGGACTTTGAAATCAACAACAAAGTGAATGTTGAGGATCTCTGGCGCTTAATCTTCGACAGACGTGGACCTGCACACACTCATCCAAAATACTATGCCCCAACGGCGGAAAGGTTGTCAATCTTTCCGGTCTCGCAGAAAACAAAGCGGTTAATTGCATAGTGAAATAGATGAAATATGAAAATGGACCAGTGGAGTAATGATGATGAAAAGTGACGAATAAAGCTTGCAATTAATGTAAAAAGATGGACCGGGGGCCATGGGTTCACTAGTGGAGTCTCTCAAGTAAATAAAACACTCATATAATGGGTAAACAAATTACAGCTGGGCAATTGACAAGATTATAACACAAACTTAATTTAGCTATGACAAAGAGAACATGATAATATTTATGTAGGCATCACGACAATGAACAAAGACCGTTGAGTCCAACTGCATCTTTGTCTAAAAAGTCCACCGTGGGATCGCTATCCAGCCTGTCACCCAACGGTATTAAGTTGCAAGCAACAGACAATTGCATAGCGCATGAAGTAAGCAATACTAATATCAAAAGAGACATTAACACCGCTGTTTTACCCTTAGTAACAACAGCACACCCTCGCCCTTAGACGTTTCTGTCACTCGTGCCCAGGAACAAAAGGGGTGTTGAGCTACACACAATCACTTGGCAACAAAGTGATACACACAATCACTCGGCCAAAGTAACTACGCACATCGGAGAGCATACAAGGACATAAATCAACATATAAGAATCATGCACAATCTGATCATAACTTCATAATCCATCGGATCCAGCAAACACATCACATAGCATTACAATAGTCGATCTTGATCATGTTAGGCAGCTCACAAGATCATAAAACATGAAGCACAAGAGAGAGACTACCATCTAGCTACTGCCATGGACCCGTGGTCCAAGATGGGACTACTCACAAATCATCCCGGAGGAAGGCATGGCGATGAAGAGCCCTCCGGGATCGATCTCCCCTCCGGCAGGGTGCCGGGATCAGCTTCAGAATCACCCCTGAACTAGGGTTTACGGTGACAGCGCGTCGGGGTGACTTCTCTGGAAAATAATGGCCGCCTCGACGTTTTTAGGTTTAATGGGATTTTATAGGCGTCAGAGGGGGCCGAGGGGGTGCCCACAGGGCAGGGGCGGGTCCCACCCACGGGCTGCCCTAGGGCCGCGGCAGGGGCCGCCCCTGGCCTGTGGGTGGCCCCCCAGGTCGCCCTTTGGTCTCCAGGTGCCTTCTGTCGAATAAAAATTCCCCGTAAATTTTCGTCCAATTCCGAGAATATTTCCAGAAGTAAATTTTCTGAAATACAAAATAGCAAAAACAGGAAACTGGCACTAGGCATCTTGTCAATAGGTTAGTCTGACAAAATGCATAAAAATGATGTAATATGATAATAGAAACATGTGACAATATCACAAAACTAGCATGGATCAATAAAAAATTATATATACGTTTGACACGTATCAAGGCTCACAAGATGTTACCTTGGTAGTGATAGCCTCATGAGCTAACTTTAGACTAGCATAGGATGCTAGAAGATCATCATTAGAGCTAGATAGCTTTTCATGACTTTCTTCGAACTTACCATACTTACTAGTTAGCAACTCAAGTTGAGCCCTTAGCTCAACATTCTCCTTCAAAATAGATGCTTCACAAGAAATGGAGTTAGTAGCACAAGCATCATTAACATTAGGAATGGAAGAAGAAAACTTGGCAAACTCTTCCTTAAAGCTAGCATTTTACTTTTTCGTGACTTTATATTTAGCAATTGCATTGTCACGTTCTTTAATGAGTTTAGCAATTATTTCGTTGTGAGACTCAATAGATTCAAGTTTCTCCTCAAGAGAAACCCGAGTCTCATGCTCTTACTCAACGGCATACTCAAAAGATACTTTTTCATCCGCATCCTCTCTTTCAATCCTTCAAAAAATCAACGGGTTTGGGTGGAGGGATTGGGAGATCTCTTCGATTTGAGCTTTTGCTTTTAATGGAGGAGAGAGAGTTGCAAGAGCTAAGTGAACCAAGGTAGGTGGAGGGGTATTTATACCCCTCCATGAATTCTGGCCGTTGGAGAAGTGAGGGGACGGAAATTCCGGTGTTATATAACGAAACTTCCGGCGGGCCGGATATCTCCGGGGAGAATCTCCGCCCAAACCTCCGGGACTCCTCCGAGAGGAAAACCCAAAGGGACTTAGCCAAAAATTCCACCGGAAAACTTCCAGGGTCGGAACTTCCGACCTGGTGGCCGGAACTTCCAGGCCACCGGAAATTTCTGGGGGGAACTTCCGGGGAGAAGTTCCGGGACCCCTCCAGAGAGGAATCTCAAAAAGGACTTAGTCGATTTCTCGCTTGGCCGGAACTTCCGGCCAGAAGCCGGAACTTCTGCCCACCGGAACTTCCGGCCCAAGGGCCGGAACTTCCGGTCCTGCAAGGGCAGAAAACCACTCCAAAGCGATTCACTTCTCCACGATCTTGTCTTCGATCTTTTCACCTTCTGGGCCTAACCAGCTAAAAAACCTGACATGACACTTTAACGAACATGATTAGCCCACAAAATGTGTTGTCATTATATCACCAAAACTAAGAGATGTTCTTTCAATCTCCCCCTTTTTTGTGAATGATGACAACACACAAACAAGATATAATTAAGCAACAAGAACTCGAAGCTCCCCCTCGAGAGGAGCTCCCCCTATATATGAGCATGCTTAACCAGATATAGATAGCAACATAATTAATTAGACAAGAAGTAGATCATCACAAGTTGCATGTCTTACACCACACATAGAGTTCAACGGATAGAAAACAAAGATACATAGGCACAAGCTCATTAGAACGAACGAAGGACGAGAAAGCTTGTGCCCAACCCATGCAACACACTCGAAAGCCTAAATAGAACTACTTCTCCCCCTTTGGCATCAAGACACCAAAAAATGGAAAATAGCGATGCTAACGTCCCAAGGAGATCACTCTGACGCCGTGGCCTTTGACCCATCCTCCTCCGCCTCACTGCCGGTCTCAATGTCATCCTCCTCAGGCACATGATGATCCCAATCCACATACTTGTTGTTCCAGTTCTTGTAGGCAACCTGGGGCTGAATGGCGTGCTCAGGAGTTGGTGGAGGCATATTCAGCTGTGCCATAATCTGTTGCTGATTCTGCATAATGATTCGGCGCTCACAATAAGCAGAGTAGTTCTCGTTGTGGATGTGGACATTCATACAAACAACCTTTTCCAAGGCACGCTTGATCCATGACCTCTTCTTGGGGGCCTCCGCAACAGCAGTAGAACTCCCGGGAACAGTACCAGAGGGACGAGACACACCTGGAGCACGGCGGCCTGAAGAAGAGGTGGTGAGGTGAGCACTCTTCCGGTTCATCTTGACCCGTCCATGGGGCTCACAGTTCAGCTCCATATCAATGTCCTCCACATCATCACCAAGAGGATACTTGGCCTTGATCAGCTTCATCAAATAAGGGGCATAAGGAGGCACTTTCTTGTGTATCACGGCATCATATATCTCATGGAAAATGTAGTCCATCACATCAACGGGACATGCATTGGGGCGGAGAGTACCTTGAGTGGCTGCCTCATAAGCATAGTAAAGGAGGTTCACAAGCCCTCCTCTAATAGCATCATTGTTGCCACCACTAGGAGCAATGGATTCACGGAACATGCGCAAGAGAATGTCATAGAGAGGTAGAAGACCGGAGGTGGTCCCAACCCCTCTCTCATCAGAATAGAGCTCCTTCAACTTGGACTCAAGTGTTGATCAACCCGCACTTAGCCTTGATCAACATATAATCTTCTTCCCTTAGCCTTGACTCCAACAAATGGAGATCAAGCAACGCATATGGACACAACCTATATGGGCTCAATACAAACATTATTCCATAGAGATTGTCATTAATTACCAAAACCACACATCCAACCTTAGAGATGTTTGAGACCAAAGTGCTAACGTCGCATCGGTTAGTCTGGATTATTGCTAGTGGTGGGCCGACAAAACGGTTTGTCTTAGCGCACCGGATTCGGATCACACAGATAGAGAGAGACATTTGGGGAATGAATTAGATTTGGGGGTGGCGGTCGACGGCGGAGGCGATTTTTTAGTGGGTGCCGCTTGCGGTGGAGAAAGGATGATGTTTTGGTCATCCGGTGCATCTTCACCTCCCGGCGGTGGATGAGGAAGACGAAGAGAGATGGAGACAGGGTCGTCGATGTTGTATCGAGAGAACCTGATGGCGTATGAGTCGGTGATGATGTGCGCGGCTACAAACCGCTAAGGAAGGTGTCTCGCTGGATCTCGTGGAGTGCTCGTAACTCAAGAAGGATGTACTACACATATGTGGATGCCATGGTAAGTTCCATTTTTTCTCTTCGGTTTTCCTGGAAATTTTCTTCGGACGGCATGCGTGGATGCCAAGGTTGATTTTTAATTGTTCAGTTGAATAGAATGGCGTTGCATGTGGGTATGTTTAATAGTATGACCTCCTGTTATCGAATACGGATTTTATTGGCGATTTACGCGATGAAGTATGGTGGTTGTGTGCTGAAGAAAATGTCCCTCGCTATGAAGCATAGACATGAACAAAGCAGACTGTTGTGGCTCTACAAGACCGACTGGAAGAGAAGAATCCAGAGATTGTTGCAATGAAGTGCAGATATGAGAGGGGATAGTTAATATTATTGTATAAGAATGTGGTGTTTGTTCTTTTCGTGTTTCTATTAGGTTTAGTATCAAGAAATTATTGGTGTAGTGAGTGGAATTTGTGATATTTGTGTCTGGTTTGACTGGTTGTACGAAATGCACTTTTGAAAATGCAATTTTATTTGAATCATCTAATATTCCTGATATTTTGTAATGCTATATAGGTTTTCCTGGCATTTTGTATGTTTCTGCAAACTTGCTATTTTCCTGGGACAATTTGGAAACCGGGATGTTTGCAACATGATGTTTTGCAACGTGGGATGTTTACAATCTGGAGCAATTGCTGGCTTTGCAATATGTGCCAAATTTTTGGCAGTTTGCAAGCTAGGACAAATAGTGTAATTGAAATATTAAATCAAACAGAGAACACAAAGTTTTAAAACATGGAACATAGTCACCTTACCTCCAGGAATATATAAACCTGGGACAATTGGTAATATAACATTACATGTCTAGAAAACACACATATGGGACTAGAAGTAAATTACAAACTGATTCATGGCATGAAGTTGCACATGATCCATTATTTGATTTAGACCGGAATTTGATAGTTTAGAGTCCTGGATTAGAGTGTGGGATCAATTTATCTAATCTCTAAAATTTAAAGCAGTAAAATGTATATATGGTCTGCTATTCTGGAACTAGTTCTAGAATAGCTATTCTGTAACCACTTCTGAACTTTCTTCGCAATGTTGATGAACTTCATTTAATGGTAATGTGAACTTCCTGACGGAACAGACTGATTATCCACCTTCACGGAAAATTTCTATTGCGATTTTTGATCCGCTTATCGGAATGATGCATGTGATATACCGTTGGATAGTTATGGAAATTACGAAACTTTTTCATTTTCACGGGTTTTCGAAATTAGTTACGGTTTTTAAAGAATTTCAAATATACTAACACTATTTTCGCGTCCGTACTGTATTTTGGTCGCCATTTTCAAACCGTTTATCGGATTGATGCAAATGATACGCCGTTGGAAAGCTATGAAAAAGCCGCAACTTTGTTATCTCACGCACTTTTTCGAAATTCCTTATGGTTTAAGAGCAGTTTTAAATATACATAATTCAGTTGTTTAATAATTCTCGTTTTTTCTAAACTTCCCACTTCGCATCTGTGAACTTCTTCCGAACACATAAGTGAACTTCTTGACGGAGTACCAGATGCACGTGTTACGTCATGTTTTTGAGTTGTTTTGATTTTTTTTTACCTGTTTGTTTTTTGCAATGTTTTCCAAAGTACACTTCTGAACTTTTTTTAGAACGTGGATGAACTTCTGCACAATACATAAGTGAACTTCCTGACGGACCCATATATTTTTCTGACCTTCGCGTGATATGTATGTGAATTTTTTTTTCGCAAGTGAACTCCACGCGAAATTGTTATTCATAATGCACTTTGGGGACTTTTTTAGCACCTCACACCAATTGAACTTCTTTGAACAATAAATCGAACTTCACAGCCACGACCGTGTTTCAATTTTTTAAATTAGAAACAGTTCACAAACCAACAACATGCCGTTCACGGCTATACAAGAAGCAGTTCATAGAGCTACTGAACGGGAGAAGGGGAGCGTCGCTGCTGTGTCCTGGACGGGAAAAGAGGACCATCGGAAGTGGCTATCCACCGGGAACGGAGCGAGATCGACCGCGGGAGCAAGTCGAGCACGAGGACGGCGGCGCGAGCTCGGAGCAGAACGCGAACCACTTCCCCCGTCGGCCCAGCCCGTCCCCGGCAAGCCTCTCCTCGCCGGCCTGACCCGCCCCCAGTAGCCTCCCCTCGGTGGAACGCCTCGCTGCCTTCCGAGTTCCGATCGGGATCTCGTCCCCAACCGTGGACGAAGCGGGATGCAGGGGAGAGGTCATGGCGCACGGCGGAGGTGGGGGGCCTCCCAGGCAACGCGGGGCGGGAGTCCGGGACCCTCCCTCGGAGCTGGCCGCCGGGGCGGAGCTGCGGCGGCTCACCGGGGCGGATCTTGCCGGAGAGGATCTCGCAGGAAGGGCGCGACGGTGGTCGCTGGAGCTGGGTGTTGGGGGCGGTGGCTGGCTGGGGCCGGTGGGCTGGCCGAGGGAGGCTCTCGCGCAAGGGAGGTGGGTGGCCGGATGGGTCTCCGGGAGGTATGTGACGATAGTGGGGCGGCTCTCGCGCGAGAAGAAGAAGGTTTGTACGTGAGGGTTGGGTGGGTCGGGGGGGAGAAGGTGGTTAGGTGTGGGGACGATTACGTAAGTTCCTGTTTAGCTTAAGTAGGAACTATACCATATTAGGAAGGAACCGGTACCAACTCAACAACCCGACCCAGCACCGTTCCGACCCTCGATCCCACCCCGCCTCCTTCCCTCGATCCCACCCCGCCTCCTCCCCGCCTCCTTCCCTCGATCCCACCCCGCCTCCTTCCCTCGATCCCTCCCCCGCCTCCTTCTTCGTGTCCGGCGCCGGCGAGTGAGCGGCGGCCGCGGCCGACGCGAGGGAGCCGCGACGGAAACGGCGTTCGACACCGATCCCCAGCACCTTCTTCTCCCCCGGCGTGGCCGAGCGAGCGACGGCGGCAGCCGGCGCGAGCGCGGCCGCCGCGGAAGCGTCCACAACACCCCCGATCCCTCCCCCGCCTCCTTCTTCGTGTCCGGCGCCGGCGAGTGGAGCGGCGGCCGCGGCCGACGCGAGGGAGCCGGCGACGGAAACAGCGTCGACACCGATCCCCAGCACCTTCTTCTCCCTCGTCGCGGTCGAGCGAGCGACGGCGGCAGCCGGCGCG
>QRDG01001782.1:43431-145333 GCA_012064385.1 Puccinellia tenuiflora | reverse complement strand
CTAGACTCTAACAACCGGAGTGCGAGCGCAGAAGGATCAAGTGGTTTGATATCCCAGGTATTAATAACGCAAGTCCAGAGATGAGCAGTCCACTTTTGAAGCTTCTAAAGTTCAGAAGAATGCAACAGGTAATAGTAACAGGCCCAAGCAATCACACACTGCATCGGCACACAAGTCCACTGCTGACACTCACATACCTCCAAGAGATCCATTGCTTCATGTTCCAATAGTGACTCCTCCTTGTCCAATCAACCCTGACCAAAGGCAGACGCCTGAAACTTCGATCGTACACCCACGTAAGCAATCTTAACAAATTGTTCAATTTACTTTGCAGTCTGCCATTTCTGTTCCGTGCAATAAACAACAAATGTTGTAAAAAATGCAGGCACCAGAGCTCCCTACCCATCTCATACCCTCAATTGGTCAGCATTTCAGAACATTGGACGAAGCGTATGAATTTTACAACACATACGCGAGGCATACTGGCTTTGGGATTAAGAAGAACCAAAACAATAAGTATAGACGATACCTGCGATGTGTCCGAGAAGGCAAGCACGAGACAAATGTTGCTGCTGGTGCACGGCAACGCGAAAGGGCAAGCAAGAAGACTGGTTGCAAAGCATGCATGGGCTTAAAAGAAAAAGAAGATGGTACTGTGTTGTGAAAAGTGTGGTGTTTGATCACAACCACAAACTTCTGCTTAGTCCAGCAATGCTAGTCTTCCTGCATTCACACAAGAGAATTGACTCAAATCTGAAAGAGTATATAAAGGACCTCCAGTTTAGCAATGTCAAGCATGTGCAGATCATGGGGATCCTTTCCAGGCTGTGTGGTGACAGAGGCAAAATAGGATGCAATGAAAGGGATATATGAACATGTAAGTAATCATTTAAAGTTTTTGTTGCTATCATCATGATAAAACACACTTTTACTAAAATTGTTGCAATGATAACAAAAAAATGCAGAAAAGCTGAAAATACACGGAAGGAGGCTGCAGACCCTGTCAAAAAAATGTTCAGGTTCTTCCACGACATGAAGCTCAAATAGCAATTTCTACTTTGATGTGCACATCGATGAGCATAAAACAATAAAAAATATATTCTGGTCGAACGCAAGCTGCAGGGCTGCATATGCAGACTTTGGAGACTGCATAACATTTGATACAACATACAAATCAAATAAATACCATATGCCTCTAGCAGTGTTTGTGGGTGTCAATAATCACTTGCAATCGACTATTTTCGGTGTGGCACTGATGGGTGATGAAACTGAAGAATCATTCAAATGGGTGTTCAGCACATTCCTTAGATGCATGCGAGGGAAGCAGCCCATCTGCATACTGACAGGTATGTCAAGTGTAATTTTTGAAAGTTCAGACATCTTGCTTAGGCAGTTCACAAGTCCTCTAAAAATATATTTTTATGTTTTGTGAAAAATGCAGACCAGTGTCCATCTATGGCAAAGGCAATACCTAAAATCTTCAAGCGTACTCTGCATAAGAATTAGATGGCACATCACAAGGAAGCATAAAGACCCTTTAGCGAAGCTTTACAAGGTGTTCCCTGACCTAAAGAAAAACTACATGCGGTAATTAACCATCCACTAATGCCAGCTGAGTTTGAAGAAGCCTGGCATGACCTTGTAGCAACGTACAATCTGAGGGATGTTAACGTCATGTTGAACCTGTGGAAATGAACGGAAAAGTTGGGTGTCAGCATATTGGAAGGATGTTTCTGTGCACGCATGACGTCAACACAGAGAAGTGAGAGCATGAACTTTGTGCTGAAACGGGGATTTGTAAAAGAACAGGATGATCTACACATCTTTGTGCAACAAGTGAATAATTGCATCCAGGCAAGGCATGAAGCAGAAATGCTGAGACAAATGCATCGACGGTACGTCACCTATCTTTTTTTAATATGACAAATCATAAGCACAAAAATATAGAAGACTTCACACAAAAAAATCAGAAAATAAAAAAATAAAGTTCAGAATTCAAGAAATAAAAGTTCACTCTGCTAGAAAAAACTTTATAGTGTACTGACTTTTGCCCACTGGTGAATAACCATGCAGGGTGATTACAAGCCATTGACCCGCTATGGTTTCGAGGCTCAAGCAATGGAGCACTACACTAGAGCAGTGTATGCGGTGTTCCGGGAACGCCAATTTGAGAGCACGGGTTTCCGCATAAAAACAAGTCCAGGGAATGCAAAAGAGTTCTATGTGCATCACTATAACCAAAGTAGAAAGTTTGCCTGGTCAAGGCATGAGTTCCGTGTGTGGGCTGACGTAGATGAAGGGAAGTATGAGTGTGAGTGCAAACTTTGGGAACATACAGGTACACATTTTTCCTTGTAATCCCTCCATCACTAGAACACAACAAAAAATATTAAAATAATGGCATTGAAATTCTCAAAAAAAATGATGTTTCTTTTTGCAGGATTGTTCTGCCACCACGTAATCGCTGTTTTCGAGCACCTAAGAGTGGACGAGATTCCAACAAAGTACATATTGAAGAGATATACAAAAAATGCTGTGACATATCCAACTTTCAACCGCCGGGACTACATCACAACAACATCAGATGGGATGTCTATTGAATACAGGCGGACGTTGCTGTACAACGAAGCAATGAAAACAGTCAACAAAGGTCTCTCCTCTGACCACATGTTTGACAGAGCCATGTCCGCTTTCAAAGAAGTAAATTCACGCTTGGATGATGATGAAAATGACATGACCAATCACAGCAGCTGCCCACTAGATGCTTTTGAACCTGAACAGCCATTAGAGCATGTTGATATTCATGATGATGCAAGGAGTGATGCTTATGCTGACATACAGCCACCTCCAGTGGCTAAAACAAAAGGCAGTAGGACCAAACAGAAAGAAGAAGCTCCTAAACAATCACGTCCCCGCCCAGAACCAGAGCTCGATGAAAATGGGAAACACAAGGGTCAAAGATTGTGCAGCAACTGCAATAAAATTAAAGGGAACAATGCAAGAACATGCCGCAAGAGGGAGATGGCACAGCGGCTGCTGGAAGCACATACTAGGTTGTATGGTGATCCTAGCTCCAAGGAGAATGTTAAGGTATGCATCAAGAATCTCATTGCAAAACAGCAAGTACCGGAGGCTGAAGGAGAGGAAGTGCTAGATACCGATGAAGAGGAAGATGAGACAGATGAAGATGAAGAAGAAGAGCAAGATGACAACGAAGATGAAGGAGAAGACTATGAAAAAAATGACACAGGGACACAGACAGACACCGATGAGGGACACGAAAATCACCAGCCACCAGAAGCAGCTACAGATATGTCCACAGAGCTCATCAATGAAAAAATGAAGCACATGCACAGGATTTGTAGCATATGTGGTTTGAGGGAGAACCACAACGCGAGAACATGCCCACGGAAGAAAGAAATTGTGGAAAAGAAGCTGGCTACTTCTCAGAAGAGCGGCGACACTGAGAAAATGATGCCTCTAGGCAAACGGATATGCAGTAATTGTGGACTCATTAGAGGACACAATAAAAGAACTTGCATGCGTTTGCAGATCGAGGAACAAATAAGACAGCAAGCTATGAAGGAGCTAACACCGCCAAGAGCTCTTACACAGAAAGCCGTATTAAAAAAAAGAACGAAGAGGTCACACCGCTGACGCTGCAGATAAGAAGAAGCAACAGGAATCGAGGCTAGCTAGGAAAATATAGGTACATTAGTAGAATAAAAAACATGTAAAAAACAGCAAATTTCCCTTTGTTTCATTGATACTTGCTTTTGTTTCATTAGTACAATGATACATAGAATGGAAAAAGGATTGTGTTAAAAAAGCAAAACTGCAAGGGGAAAAGTATGAATAATACAGTTCAGGATCCTAAAAAGGAAGGTTCACTGCTTATCTTATGTAAGGTTCACTTATTCTCTAAAAAAAGCAAAACTGCAAAGAAACTATGGAATAAGGTTGAGAATCCTGATGAAAAATCAAGGTTCACTTTATTCTCTGAAAAAAATAATGTTCACAACTTCAGAAAAAAAAGTTCACTTCTACTCTGTAAAAAGTAAAACAGCAAAGAATCTATGAAAAAAAAAGGTTCACATCTTCTCTTACAGAAGGTTCACTTCCTATATGAACAAAGCAAACTGCAAAACAAATTATGGAATAAGGTTCAGAATCCTAACGAAAAATCAAGGTTCACTTCTTATGTGCAATAAGGTTCACTAGTTGTTCTGAAAAAAACTGTTCACTTTTATTTCTGAAAAAAAAAGTGAAACTGCAAAAGAAGACTATGAAAAAAAGGTTCACAATCCTGGTGAAGCAAGGTTCACTACTTCTCTTATATAAGGTTCACTTCTTCTTTTAAAATTAATGTTCACTACCTGTATGAACAATAGCATAAAACAGCAGGAAGTTCACATGGCATGTAAAAAAAGGTTCACTCCTTCTCTAAAAAAATAAAAATAGAAAAATTGAAGTTCAAAAATTTGTCTGATACAGATGGACTTCACATATTGGGAGAATCAATCATAACTGAGATTATTCAATGAAAAAGTTCACAGAGATGATATGTGTCAGTTCACATGTACAAACATGAATGCTCACAGAGATATTGTGTGAATGTGTGGGGGGAGGGAGGGGGTACAATCAGCAAAGCTGAACATTAAAACTTATAACACAAATTAAATTGATGGTCCTTGGATTCCTGTAACAGCAACTCCTAACTGGACTATGATGCTAAACCTAGCAAAAGGAGAAGATCTCGAAGTTGACTCGGCCAATCCTCCATTGTTAATTCGTTCTTCGGATGGAACAATAGCTGGTAAATCCACTCAGCTTTCCAATCTTCCACACGAGCCTGAGGAACAAACAGGAGGAAAAAATATTAGTAAGATAAACCATAAAAAATATAAACAAGAGTACAAAATCATAGAGGAAAAATAAAAACATACATCTTTGCGCTTAAACGGAATGACAAACTTCTCGCCGTCAAACAAGCAAGCCATCCTCAGTACATAGAAACCACACTCATTTGTCCCCTGCTCAGGACTAGGAACAAAGTATCGGCACTTCTCGGCCAAGAGCTCCCAATCAAATTTGTTTCTCTTGTTATATTCAGCTACCCCATACAGCTCTTTCATAAAAAGGACCATCCTCCTCATCTGTTATTTAGGAATGTAAAATGGTATGAGATAAAAAAAGAAGAAACCCATGGTGCATACTACGAGAAGAAAAACAAAAGAACCACACTGAAACAAAAGTAAGGTTTTACATACAATTTCAACACGGTCCCTATGCTGATGACTTCTGGTTATACCCTTGAATTTGCTATACTTTAAAGTGTCAAAAATATCCAGAGAACCAGTGTATCGATTCATGACATACAGTGTGTGATGACCCTCATTGAAACGAGGGATCAAGATCTGCAAAAACAATATAAAAAAGGTTCACATCAGAAAACTAGTACAGTTCACATATTGTTGATATGCAGAAAATGGAAATCACGTTGCATTTAAAAAAAGATGTTGAAGAGAACCAATATTAAAAAAAAGGTTCACATGAATTAACCGAACAGAACACTGACATGGTAGACAAAAACAAAAATGCAATTGACAAAAAGAAAAAAGATTATAACAGTGGAAAACAAGGAAAAGTGTACCAGATTTGCCTTCAGCAAATTCTCAGATTCCCTAAGATAATCACAACACATTCTTACAGCTTTCTTTGGATCGAAATCAGTCTTTGGTAACGGATTCCCATCATCACTCTTTCCAGTATAAGGATCCAAATCAAGAAGGTACTGCATAGAGTATTATAAAAAACAAATAAACCAACAAGACCCTAACACATAAAAAAAGCAAAAACAAAAAATAAGTGCCTTACAGGAATGAAAAATGGTCCAAGCAAAACACGGTTCCCTGATTCAAATGCCTGTTTTATATCAGGATGATCCTTCCAGTAAGAAATTAACTGTTCCATAATTTCTGCTTCCATCATCTGAGAGCGACCAAACAACCTGAACATGGAATTGCCATTGACTTCGAGGGGATCGTCGTTGGCGCTTGTGAAGAGAAACAGAAGATCACTTCAAAAAAAACACAAAAATATAAGAAACATTATATATACCAGTAAATGTTCACAGAATAAAATTAAAGTAAACAGTTCAAATGGTTCTGCTGTGAAGGTTCACATGATGCTGGCTTGAAAAAGATAACTCATTTGACCAACATAACAAAAAAAGTAAAAACAGTATGTGCTTAGAATTAGAAAAACTAATGAAGGTTCAGATCTACAAACAATTAAAGTTCACATAGTCAATATTAAAAAAGTAACACTGAATTCAACATATTCAGTTAAAAATAGAAGTTCTGTCTATAAAATGAGAATAAAGGAAATAGTAATAGCAAATGACTAGAAAAAAATACTCACTTCCCATGTTTCTCCTGGAAATCAGGGCTTAATATTAAGCTTTTTATGCTTCTCGCATTGGACAGGTGTGGAAACTCATAAGGAATAAGCTTCTCTACAGGATCTCTCAGCTTCTTGCTTACAATTGTGGCCCGCTTGTTTGATAGCACAAGCGTTCCAGAGCGTACGTTCCTGGGCACCTGTGTTACAAAATCATCACTGCTACCCCTAGAACATGCATCATCATCCTTCAAAACAATATTGCTTTTCCTCTTGACTGGAAGTGGTGACATAAAATCATCATCATCATCATCCAATTGAATTGTTCCGCCCTTATCTTTCGAACGACTTGAAACAATAACCTTGCTGCTTGATTTTCTCGTATTGACATGAAGTTGCTGAACAACCTTTTGCACCTTGCTAACTTTGTTCGCATAATCTTCTTCTCTTAAAATAACAACCTCAGGTGTGCAAGACTGTGTACCAAACATTGCAAAATCATCCGTATCCAAATATAGAGCTGGGCCTGAAACATATGGAAGTTCACATCAAGATTATGAGAAAAATAACAACATGAAAAAGACCTCCTTAAAATACAAAAAGATTATACCTGGATCAACACCTATTACAGATTTGAGGTCGATGTTAAATTGCGGTGCCGTAAGCCAACTATATAGCAATGTCATCCTTATGCTCAGGATATCATCTTGCTTGAAAATTACAAAGTTCTCGCCATCCCACGACTGCAAAAACTGAAGCATGAAAAACCCACAATCATGCCTGCATGGACAAAAAGAGAAAAAGGTAAAAATATGTGCATTAACTGTGCTGATGAAAAAAAATCACACGTATGACAATGAAGGTTCACATAATACTAGTGCAAAGGTTCATTTAGTGATTGCCTCAAAGGTTTAATAGTTCCAGTAACAAAAAAAAAAAACTGAATTCACAACATATTAACCAGAAAAAGTTCACATAGCTCACATGGAAAATGCAACAATGGTGAAGGTTCACATAAACTAGCAGTAAAAGTTCACATGAAAAAAAAGGGTGAATGTTCGTTTTGTTTCAACATAAAAACATTAAAAGGGTTCACATTTTAAAAAGTTCACATGAAGCATTTTTTAAAGTGGAAAAGGTATTTAAGATATATACTTACGCCGTTTTTTGCTTTGGCATCTTCATATAATGCATTTCAAAATGATCTATAGATTTTGGCTCGAACGATTCTCCCTTTGAGTTTGTAGCTTCTCTCCAAAGCTTCTTGATACGGGATGCCATGGTATAAAAAACCCTTTGAGCATCTGGATCATTTTCTCCGCGAAGAGAATCAAGAAGCTCAAAACGCTCCTTTTTCAGATTAACACCGACTACACAGAAATGACCAACATTCCCAGGAGTAGGAGGATTAGGAGGGTCAAGAGTAGCAAATAATATCTGCATATAAAACCATGAAGAAAGGTAACATTATACTCTAGGGTAAGGTGTTGCTGTTACTAAAGGTAGCATATAATCATAAAGAAAATAAAAAAGATGAACCCTTACAACATCTTTCTTGTCCAAGCGCTCTTCCGCATCAAGAGTAAAAACTCTTCTCACAGGTTTACTCGCAAGTTTATTTTCAAATATGTGCCTCTGATTCAATTTAAAAATAAGATACAAAAGAAAAATCTGATGAGCAATAAGAAAAAACCATTATAATTTTTTTATATATGACAGTTCATATATGATAAAATGAAGGTTCAGTCTGGTCAAATTAATTGCTAAAGAAAAACAAAACAAGTTTCATACTACAAAACTAAAAAAAATGTGAAGCATGGAAATGAACTTACAGCACATATAGAAGGCACAACCAGCTTTTCAGAGTGTCTGTACTTCTGCCCCAGCAAAAATGTGCCAACTGACAGTACAAAGTTGCATAGCATGCCATTAGGCCTGAAAGCGTTAGCAACTTGCTCAATAGTACATTCACAGCCCTCAGTCCTGAAAATAATATCATTCCTACAAGAAAACAAAAGAAATTACAGAGAAACAGTAGAATGAGAAAAAATTGAAAACAAAAACCAACAATGACCAACAGATAGATTTACAAAAAAATAAAAAACAAAATAAGCACTTACTTTCTATTACGGTCCTTCCTCAATCTGCAAACAGCATTATATACCTCCTTTATCTTACTCATGGCAGGAATCTGAGATATAGGTGGTGTACATTGCAAACTGGGATCTGAGAAAAAAAGTTCACATCATGAATTAGTAAAGGTTCACACAGTGCTGTCAAAAAAGTTCACTTGTTGGTGCATGGGTGTTCAGTAGCCCCCAGAAAAAACACTTATTGAGAAGGTTCACTTGATATTTGCAATCATTTTGGAAAAAAGACAGAACATGAGCCTATATTTGTGACAGCTATTATCAGATGTACAAGTAAAAAGAAAAAAAGTAACAAACTATATTTACAATAATTCCCAGTTTTACATTGTCTGAGTACGCACGCCTACTACACCACCACAGCACCCCTCTACCAGACCAAATTTTAAAAAGCTATCTAGAAAAGAAGATAAATAGCCACAAAAACACTTAAGCAAAAGAAAAAAGAAGGTTCACTTATCCTTGCCTATGAATTGCCTCGAAGAGCATGTGCCTCCAGATGGTACATCAGCATCATCTTCTTCAGCGTGCCTATCTGGAACAGCAGAAACATCTTGTTGACCCTCAGTTAGCACTGCCTTTGAATATCCGGCACATACATCAACAACTGGTTCATTAACAGCAGGTTGGTCTGCATCAGCTGGGTCATCATTTACTACACCATCAACCTTGTTGACAACAACTAGTTCTTCCACAACAGTCGGGGCTGCCACTGATGAAGGGATAACTCGATGATCTACTGACAAATTTGCATCATCCGCAACAATATTACTGGAGTTGAATACACCTTTATTAGGGGAGGCAATGGTCCCTACAGCATCAGCACCAACTTGCTGAGGAAGACCACCTGCAGCAGCTGCAAGGAACGTGTCATCATCACGCAATCTAGAGCTTACATATATGTGGTGACCTTCAGATAAAACAACATCAGCACCTTGATCAAATCTTTGCTCTCCGTACTGTGAACTTGGAACATAATCTTCATTAACAGCACCAGTAAACATAAAATCATTACCCTGATCGTCATCGTCATCGTTGTCGTCACGTGGCGGTGACACAGGGCTCTCAGGGCTCTGCGGACGACGAACCGGAGAGGCCATCATTTCATCACACAGAGACTCATTATCTGTGATATGATCTTCTTCATCATCCTCCATGGCTGCCTCCTCGGCTCGTCTAGCTTCTTCCTGAAACCCAAATAAAGGTTCACATATATAATAAAAAAGAGTTCACAAAAACATATTGTAACATATGATTATAAAAAGGTTCACATATGTATTTACCACAGCGTCTGATTCTCTTTGACCTAGACCTGATGCTGCACCTTTGTCAAATGACTTATGTGGTTCTTCCTCTCTAAACTGCCTTTCTTTAATCACAGCTTCTTCCTCATAATGCTTGCATAATAAATCCTGCTTCTTCCCAAGATCAGCAAAGCCTTTTGCAACAAAAGACACAACAGTCCTCAAACTCTCAAGCACACTGGCATCAATTTCTGTCAATTGCTTCACAACATCACTTGGAGGCAGATGCTCTGGAAGAAACATACCGGCAAGCCTACTAATACGATCATCAACGCTTGGAACAGACCGCGAAAGATCTACAACTTTCTGCAAGAGCTGGTCAATCTGTTGGATAGCTGAAGCAGATGAACCAACCGGATCGTCAAAAGACGATGGAGGCACAGAATTTTGATTCATTACTGGTGGCTCCATGCTCAATAATTGAGGACATGACTGCAATGGGACTTCAGCGTTACTCTCCGGGTAATCACAGGGGTGGCCTGGCCTAGGAGGACTGAATCCAACATGCAAGTTTTCAACAGGAAAACCATACGAATAGGCAATATCATTGCGACCTTTCCACTGCAAGAAATACAAAGACAAATAAAAGTTAGCCAAAATAAAAAATAAAAAGAAAGGATGAAGGAAAATGACAATATACGACAACACACAAAAAGGGAAAGTGTGAAAAAAGGTTCACTCATCATTAAAAAAACAGTTCACTTACTGGTAACTTCCCAATGATGTACTTAGAAAGATCATTCCTGCCATTCCTGATGCGATCTTCCATGTATATAGATTTCAACTTTTTTGGTACAAGAAATTAGCACGGGGAGTCCTGCGGTGCATGACGGAATGTTTCCTTGAGAGGCAACTATCCAAGTACTGAACAACGGGCAAAACAACACACCCTTCCGGCCCTGCCTGGGGTATATCAGTATCCTGATACTTTTCAGCAGCCCGCTTCACCTCATCAACAACAAGCTGACAGAAATCACTTCTAGCCATCTTATCGTAATCCATGTCAACAAGCATTGCAGCCTCCCTACCAATACGAAGAGCAGACCCAGGGCATATAAGCTTGTTGAAAAGGATAGCAAAGAAAACCTTCACTGCTTCATGGACTTTCGTATCATCTTCAACAAAAGACTGCAAAAGTTTACGAAGATGCTTTGTCTCAATGCTAACATTGCTAGCAAATCCAAGTTCTGCCTTCAGCTTCGCAAGCGCAGCATCATGCCCGGTATCTGAAGGTCTGGGAACTGTTTCACCTCCCATTGGATACCCAAAAACATGGTGCACAGACTCTCTGTTAACAAACACAACCTTGCCAGCACCACAATCTATCTTCATGGTGGTTGTTTCCATCCTCATCAAAAGTACACATGCCAGTGGGCGTGACACATTGCCATCCAGTACCCATTCAAACACGCACCCAAACCCGACAGATTGAACTATTTTTCTGTGAGGTTCCTTGAGCAACTTGGCCGCTTCAATGACTTCACCCAGAGAGCAGCGGACGGTTTGCTGAAAAGTGCCGATAGTTTCATCATCCGATTCATCAACAACTTTGCTCTCTTTCCCTTTCCTCTTCACAGTAACTGTCTTCTTCTTGACAATAGGGCCATCCTCTAAATTTTCTTCAAGATTCTTGGTTTCAAACTTTTTGGACACTCTGCCTTTCTTCTTTTTCCCAATAATTTTCACACCTGTGTCAGATCTAGCCCTCTTCTTAGTTGGGATATCCTGAAAACAAAAAGAATCAGAAACATAGTATAAAAAAAAGAAGGTTCACATATGAAAATAGAGGAGGTTCAGATTTTACAAAAAAAAAACTAGACAGTTCTTACAACAAACAAAAAATGGAAGAACAAAACATGATAAAGAAAAAGAGAAAATAGAATCATAACCTTTTCAGCACCCACAGCCCCATCATCCCCCTCAGCCACATCATGATCAGGCACATAAGTTTCATCAAAGACAACATGGCGCTTCCTGCGAGTATTCATAGGTGATGCAGAACCACTGGCTGAGGGACTCTTAGATGGGCACGCAACAAAACGGGGGCTGCGCCGTGTGATCGAGGCAGGTGAGTCATTCTTCCCTGGTATGCAGGCATCCTTCCTTTTAGCAACAGCTACCCTCTCTTTAGTGCATTTTTGATGAGCTGAATCCTCATCTTCACGATGATCAACTGAGGGGCCTAAACCTTCAACATTTGCATCCTTCCACCTTTTTGGATACTTTCTACGGTAACTCTTAACTAATTCTTCATGTTGAGCAACCCTGGCTCCATGTTCCCTATTGTACTTCTCAATTTGGGCCTCTGCCATGGATCCTGGCTGGGTGACCTCAACAGGACCATATTCACTTTGAGATGGTGTGTCCTCCCACTGAGGAGTATGCTCAGATGAAGCAGGATTATGTAAAGCATCACTGCCCTGCTGCATTGGAGTGCGGTCATACACAGGAGCAACAGTTTCCCAACCACTGCCATCAGCTAAATCATCCAAGCCACGTGCCGGAGTTTTATCAAACAATGGGCTACCAGTAACACAGTATGATGGTTTATTAATTGAATGCAGCACAGGGATATTTTCACCAGACTTGGTACCAAACTCATCATTGACCATATGAAGGGACTGTTTGATAACATCATCAGCTACACAGAAGAAAGGAAAAGTTAAATAAGAAACAACAAAAATGAGAGATACAAAATCTAAAAAATCAGAAGTATTAATTACAGAACTCAAAAAAGTTCATATACAATTCATTTTAAGGTTCACTTGTAAAAAACATTTTGAATGTTCACCACTTAAACTGATCTAAAAAAGAGTCCAAAAGGTTCATTTTAAGGTTCACTCCCACTTCCTTTTTGAAAAAGGTTCAGAAATCATATAAAACATGAATAATTCTAGTTTAAGGTGAATAGATAAAAGTAAACTAAATATGAACTGCTACAATTACAAAATTCACATCAAGAACTTGGCATGGTTAACTTATTACAGACAATCACCTCTGGTCCCACAACAAATATAACACTAAAATAAATAAAAAAAAGGTTCACTAATGTAATCAAACAAAGTTCACACTAGAAACTTACTAAAACTCAAAAAGTACCAGGATAAGAAGAAATCAGTACAGACACAACAATACGAATATATGTAATGTGGAGCATATTTCGAACAAAAAAAACAAAAAGGTGTAGAAGCATAAACCCTAGGTACTGCAGTAACAGGCAAAAATAAAACAATAGCTAAATTAAAAAAAAATAGATAGGCGCTGGATACCTTCCATTGCATCCCGGCATGGAGAATCCATTCAATTCGGTGAGGATGCCCGTACGCCACCAGTACAAGGCGGACGAACAAAGAGCTCGGGCGCAAGCGAAATCACCGGGGGCGCGACACAACTCCACCGACGACGATCGAACGCAACGCCACCGCACAGAAAAACTCAATTCGACGCGCAACAGATGAACACCATGGTGGATTTGACCGCAAAACCACGTCGGGGTAGATCTGCAACCGCGGCCCCTCGATAAGGCTACGGGGCTGGGGGTGGCACGCAGGGTGCGGGGCGCGGGGTGGGCAAGGAAGTGGTGCGGGGTGCGGGGCGCGGGGTGGGCAGCGGTTTCCCTACGGCGGCGGTTGCCGGAGAGGAGCGCGGACGGGGATGGAGCAGAGCAGACGAGGGGGGAGCACGGAAAGGAGAAAGACGGGGCGAAGGAAGTGGACAAAATCACACCTGGTAACAGACGAATATTGAATGGGCTTCAGACATACACATATTAATGAGAGCTAAAAAGAAAAAAGTTCAGTACGATCTGAAACAAAGTTCACTCATTACAAGAATAAAGGTTCACTTTCTGTTAAAAAAAAAGGTTCACTCGTTCAGGAAAAAAAAGTTTAGGAAAAAAAATTGACGAAAAAGGTTCATTTCATATCTCGTCTGAAGGTTCACTTGGTTTATCTGGGAAGGTTCACTTAGCATATTCGAGAAGGTTCAGAAAGTTCCTGTTTAGCTTAAACAGGAATAGGTTCCTTTTTAGCTGAGTTATATATATATATATATATATATATATAGGGAAGCGCTATTTGACACCCAGGGAGTATAATAAGTTATTCTACACCCACCCCATATCTTCTAAACCGTAAATGATTATTACGTTACGTAAATTTTGTATTACCTCGTAAGTCAAGGAGAACGTAAGAAAATATCGACATGACGTAAAAAAAAATTACGTGACGTAAAAAATATATCGTAAAATATGCATTTTTTATGGTTTTTACACTGTTATGACTCATAAAATTGCATTTTTTATGTCAATTTTTATTGCGGGTCAATATGAATGTAATTATTTGTATATCAAACATAAATTTGAAATAAAAGAAAGTAAGAGAAACTTAGGGTGCAAAATAAGTATTTTATATATATATATATATATATATATACCGAGGCAGGGAATGACCATGTTGTTAAGGTTGACACGAGCCGAGCATTGGCAAGCTCCACGAATCCAGCACGGTCACCCCATGCCACGTTACCAATCCGTGTTTGGGTTTCACTCTAAGGTTTGATTTAGACCGGGAATTGATAATTTAGAGGGCTAACTTCAGTGATTATAGTCGAGGATTCGATTTTTCTCTAACATCTACAATTTCAAGGATTATAATGTACTTCTACCAGATATATACGGAGGGGCGGAATGGCCATGTTATCACACGAACCATGCAATGCATAGTAGCAAACTCGACACGAATCCTGCACGGATCTGCGATGTCACCAACACGCGTGTGACTCTGTTGCCGAGCTGAGCAAAACAGAGAGGAACACACACGAGCTAGCTAGGTAGACAGGCAGCCTTAGTGATAATGACCTTACGTTCATGGCATTAATTAAGCCGTCCGTAACGGTAGGCTCTAAAGCCTCCCGAGCAAGCCCTTTTAGTTAAAGCCCCCAGCTTTTCGGCAGATTTTCTTCAATTCGAGAACTGCTCATCACGATCGACGACCTCACCATCCCAGATCTGCTAGTACCGTTTTAAAGCGAGACACACTGATGAATGGTGTCTGTGTTTTGCTGTTCCACTGGTTGCGTTCTACTACTAATAAGAAAGTCTCTAGTTCCAGTTTTGCTCACGGGATCTTCTTTCGCGAGTAGTACATTGTTTGTTTGATCTTCATAGAGAAAGCTTCACTGAAGATGCATGCTTAATTCTCTGCCGTGGTTGGCGGGCCCAGAATTTTTACAATGGGTATTCAAAATGAAAAATACAAAACGAAATCAGCAAAAGTAATTGACGGAGCTAGCAGTCGATCCCATTAGCCAAGACTTTCCCAGCCCTTGTTCCAACCAAAAGGACAAACGAAGCAAATGCGAAGATTATGTGGGATTTAATACAAATCAAGCGAGATTTGATGGTCTAGCATTAGCTTTGAAAATTTTGCTAAAAAATATGGGTATTCAGCTGAATACAACGTGGGCCCGCCCATTCCTAGATGTACCGGCAAAAAATAATAAAGCATGCATCTCCAAGTTCCACGTACGCCGACTCAGCAAGACATACAACAACCAACACCGTGTTGCCTTCAACTCTCATCTCATGCACGTGCCTAGTTTATTTAGCTGACTTAATTAACCAGATCAACAGCAATGACAAGAACAAGATGGACGGTTTCTGTACTAGCCAGTGCAGACGTAACTTCTACCAACGTAGTACGTTTATAATTTGAACGTAATATCACGGTGGCAGCACACACCCTCCGACGCAATGATTTGAAGTTGTCCACGCGTGTCGACCGCATATGATACGAGTGGTCGATTTATTGCACAGTGACTCAAGAGCAATAGATGGCACGTACTCGAGTAAAAAGCGCGTCAACACAAATCGCCACGGAATTTCCGGTCGGAAAAGGGAAGAGTTACATTTGCAAGTGGGACGCAGCTTGTCACCCGGCCGGCTTGTCACCCGGCCGGCCATGGATGGAGTCAAAATGTCACGTCCAAACCACCTATGTTCACTGCAGTCTTGCTCGAATTGTAATTTGGACAGGGAAAGGCAGCTGCGACCGCGTGCGAAAGAAAACAAAAATCTTTTTTGAGCGAACGTTGCAACAACATTGGGTAGCATGTGCGTGACGATGCGTCACCCACATCTTTTTCGCCCTCGAAAGCGCGGTAAGTAGCTTATCGCTAGCACGCGTGAAAATCGATCGATTTTACCGTGGACCCAGCAGTTGGGCCCACATGTAAGTTCGCTTTTGCAAAGCTCACAGTTCCGTCGGCTCGTGCCCGTGCGTGATGTCATGAGAGATGTTTACATCTACGACGTTATACACGTATACGATGTGTTATACGTGCGTGTACGTACGTGTACAGCGCCATGCACGCTGCTGCATGCAGGAGGCGGGAGAAGCCAGGCTGGCCGGCCGCAGGGGAAACGCCGTGATGCAGCTCCGTGCGGCCACGTGTAGACCATCTAGCGGACGGAGGAGGCTCTGCCCGTAAAGGTAAAGTACAAGGCTGGTGCCGCTGCCTGTTTCCGTCCCGACAAGTGCCGTTCCTCCGTTGGACCGCTCGTCGCCATATCCTTCTCTCTCTATCTACAGACTGAGCGCATGGCCCGTTACCAGCCCTACCGTGCCCGTGCCGACGGGGATTTCTAATAATTTTCTAAGAGACGAATTTCAACGTCTAAATTGTACTCCTACTAATTTCACCTAGTATATCTCTATATTAAGGAATTTCAAATTTGAGAAAAAAAAGAACAACAGAGAAGGGACATGACTTTCTTCTTATTCTCAGCAACAAAACATTGTTGTTTTCCACCTCAGCCCAATATATCCATCCACCAATCTAGCATCTACCCCTACCGCAGAATTCACCCCAGCTAGGCCCCCACGGGAGCAAAAAAAAATGCCAACAAAAAATGCAATTAAACGACAGCTACCACCACCAGTTCTCTCCAATGTTCATTCCAATCCTGCTTTACCTCGACAAGACTAAAATAGAAGAAAAATTCGGAATGATGAGGAAAAAACGAACAAGGGCAAGAGTAAACTCTTCCAGCTGTCACGCTGCATCGAGTCATCCTCCCCACTGGGAAGGTGGGCCCATGCACTGCCGCTTCGCATCCGCGACGTTGGCCACCGATCCCACTGTCCGGTCGCTCTCCGAGCTGGCGCTGCGGTAGTGCCTGTGCCCGAGCACCGTCACCGGCGTGTCACCGCTCATCGCCGTCGTCCGGCCGCCGATGCCGCAAGCCGCCGCCATCACCTCGCCGCACTCCTGTAGCTTCTCCTGGACAGAGCAAAAAAAAAAGATCAGCACCACGAGCGATCTGCACAGATCTATGGAGTATTTACAATTATGCTCGACATATTATTATGAACTTTGGAGCAGTAGCATGCGGCGCCAGGTAATCATTGTAACGGAGCAGACGAAATTTATTAGACTACCCATAATGAGAGTAACATAGATAGTAACTTCAATGCCACATAGGTAAAAATAGTGATGTGGCAAGTAATTAATAAAGAGAGAAGAGGTTGGAGTAACATAGCTAGTTATCATAATATCACATATCCCAATATAATGTGAGTATACAACCTAATTAATGAAGTCTTGCATGACACCACATTTATGTTACTATCCACTATAAAAGTAGTAACATAAACTAGTAATATGTGCATGTTACTAATTTATGTTACTCTCCACTATGACTAGCGTAACTCCGGTGAGGAAACAACAAAGTTTACCCGGGCCGGCCGGGGTCGATCGCTGCTCGCTTTGGTCCAATTCACGAGGGAAATAATAACTACGAAAAGGTTAACAGTATATTCCATTGGTAGTAAATGCAATGGAGAAACGAACGTCCCCTTCTCCCAAAGGATCTGGAGTGTGACAAGTGGTTTGGTTATTCTGGTGAATTTACTGGAGAATTAAGGAGGGTTTATGAACGAAAATGTGCGGTTTCATAAGATCATGCTCACGCTATTTACAAAGGGGCAGGCGGCCACGCCGGCTTGGAAGGCGGGGAGGTGGGCTCCGGCGAACTCTCCGGCGGCGGCGAGCAGCGCCGAGGCGGCCACCACCGAGGGCGGGTACTCGGCCATCTTCACCTCTGCAAAATGGAAACACAGAAGAGCAGTTTTTAGCGGCCTCCCCGCTGAGGAATCTGACGCAGTATTGGCGTGAAAACAGAACAGCATTGTTGAGCAGCATTGGTGTGCCGGCGCGCACAGGCGCACGTACCAGGCTGGGCGCGGATGAGGAGGTCGACGGCGCGCGCCTTGACGTCGTCGAGCAGGGGCGGATGCCGGGGCGGAGGGAAGCACGCCGAGAGGTAGAACCCGAGGAAGGCGAGCGGCGTGACGGAGCGCGCGCGCCACTCCAGCGCGCCCAGCACCAGCCGCTCCATGCGCCGGATGTTCACGGCGTCGAACATGAACTCCTCGTCCCTCTGCAAACGCACCACACCACGCCACCAAGAAACCTGATTAGTAACTAATCCCCACACGGGAATCGCGGCAGAGCAGATCGAGCAACCAAGAAAACACGATGCTCGTCGCACTTACTTGGATGTCGTCGAGGGAGATCGCGGCGACGCGCTGCATCTTGGCGGCGATGGAGAGGCAGCTGATGGCGAGCAGCCGCGGCGCCCACGGCTTGTGCTCGAACTGCGCCGAAACCACGGGGGACAAGATCAGACCGAATTCTTTGCACAAATCTTGGCAGAACAAACGCCACCTTTCGCGCTCTTACCGGCAATTGGCGCTTGGAGAGGAAGCGATCCACGTAGTTCAGAGCTAGGTAGGCGACCCGCGGGTGCACGGCGAGCTCGCCGTCGTAGCGCACCTGCAGGGCGGAGCCGACCAAGGCTGATGATCAGATCAAAATAGGAAGGGGATGCGCCGTCCGCAAGAAAGGGCCGCGGGACATAAGAGGAATAACCGCTAGGCGCCGCGAGACCCTTACCTTGGAGATGAATCCGGCGGCGTAGCGGCGGACGGCGGAGGCAGCGGCGGAGAGGGAGGGCGAGTGGTGGCCCTCGGCGTCGAGGAGGCTGGCGATCGGCTCGTCGGCGGGGCTGGTGAAGGGATTCTCGAGGTCGAACTCGTTGTCGTACTCGTAGACGTACTCCTCCTCCTCCCCGGGCATGTCCATGGCGTCCGTACGAGGAAGGAAGGGAGGCCAAGAACACGCCAAGAACCGCAGACTGTGGCTTTATGGGGGAGAGGAAGCCACCATTGCTGCTGCTACGCGGGTGTGCTAGTACTACTAGCTCTGTCTGGTTGGGAGATGGCCTTTAATAAGGGAACCGTCGGGGACAATGGCACGAAAGGTGTGGATTTGGGGTTCTTTTTGTAAAGATCGGGAAGACGACGAGGCGAGGCCCGAGACGGAAGGAGGAGGAAAGGAAAGAGGAGGTGGCCTGGTCCTGGTGGACGAGGAGCGAGGGGAGGAAACGAAAGTTTTCGCGGTGACCCACCTGTCAGTGAGAGCAAATGATGGTCCTGCTTGTGTGGCGATCCTGTGAGATCATACGCCGTGCCCCCACACGCGTCTCGGCTTTGGCAGCTCTCACCTCTCATCCATGTGGAGAAACGTGGTAAATTCTTTTTTTGCTAATAATGTTTGGACAAATACAACATATCAGGTGCTGACGGGAAACTAATCATCGGAACTATACCATGTTGTCCATGTCCTATTCCATCCATCGAACACCCGTTTTGCATTTATTTATTCTTCGTCAACAACTCCTCTCTCCTAACGTCACTCTTGAAACGCCACACAACCCCCTTCCCTCCAAGCATCATCGTCGCCGTCGCCCCCTCGACACTGCTCCCTTTCCTCTTAGCCTCGTCGTTGTGCTTCATCGTTGCTAATAATGTTTAGACAAAGATCACATATCCGGTGCTGATGGGAAACAAATCATCGGAACCATACCAGGGTATGTTGTCCATCTCCTATTCCATCATAACACTTCGTTTTGCATTTCTTTATTCTTCGTCAACAACTCCTCTCTCCTGACGCCACACTACTCCCCTTCCCTCTGAGCATCATTGTTGTGCTTCGCCGTCGCCCCCGCAACCATAGTTTAAAAAACCGGACAGATGATCGAACCGGTCAGGCTATGGGTTCAATGGTCCGACCGCCGATTCGTCGGTTCAATTGCTGAACCGGTAATTAAAAAATAATATTAATTTTAGTAGTTCAATAAAGAAAATAAGGGTCAAATAGAATATCTTACGTACAATATATAACAAACTAGTCCAGAACAGATGGTTTGTGTGTTGCAGAGTGAGTAACGGAGCATGTGCGCGGCCAGGGTTTGATCCCCCTTCGCCGCACATTAAATTTTATATTCCGCAATTAGCTCGAATCGGTTGGACCCGTCCTCCGTTAGGACAAAAACTGGAAAAATCGCCTCAAACCGCCGGTTCAACCCGAAAAATCGCCGGTTCACTTCCTATCCGGTCTAGTGCACTTAATAGACCGGCGGAGGCGCCGGTTCCGGTTTTTTCCGTTCGAACCGTCGGTCCGGTCCGGATTTTTCAACTATGCCCGTAACATTGCTCCCTTTCCTCTTAGCCTCGTCGTTGTGCTTCATCGTTACTCCACGACAATGCTCACCCCCTCTATCTCGTCTCAACGAAACGAGGCTAATCCTCCCTTTGTCGATTCACTTCCTTGTCCGGTCCAGTGCGCTTAACAGTCTGGCTGAGGCGCCGGTTCCGGTTTTTTTGGTCGAACCGCCGGTCCGGTCCGGATTTTTCAACTATGTCCGCAACATTGCTCCCTTTCATCTTAGCCTCATCGTTGTGCTTCATCGTTACCCCCGTGACAATGCTCACCCCCTCTATCTCGTCTTAACGAAACGAGGGTAATCCACCCTTCCAGTCCGACACCTCCACCATGGGAACACGAGCGGGTAAACAATGGCAAACCATCATTGATCAGCGGCTAGAGCAGCTAGACTTTGATAGGCGGTTTAGCCGGGCCAACAAAGATACGATCCGCCAGAAGCGCTTGGTCGTTGCCTGCTTCCACCTTTCACTGGAGCAATCTTGATCCCTACATATACAACACGGTTTGGGTTGTGGGTTGAGGAAGAGAGCGGCAATCCACACAACCAAACACAAAGCAGGACGTGGTTGTGGCAGCTCGCATCCAGTGCGAGCACATCTTGGCATCAGTCGCAGAAGGAGCGAAAAACTCTACAAATAATTATCTCATATCCTCAATTTGCATGTATTTTAGTTTCAAATCGATGTCAAAGCATAGACCAAGACTTAGCACTTGATCCTCTGATGTTGGCTACTACAAAGTTTCTAGTGCTGAGAGCATATTTTTACTCAAGTGGATGCATGTTTTGTCATATGATTTTAGTTCATAGAGTATTCTTGTTTATATTTTTTAGCACCTACATCTTTACTTGCAAACATGCTGATTTTAGTTCTCAAATTTGTATGCTTCCACTATGTTGTGATATAATTTTGCTACAGATATTCGAGAATTAATATAGATAAATAAATCCAACATGTTCCTCTTATGCGTAGATTGACAACATGACCATGCTTCTTAAGTTTGCATCATTGATTCTTATATCTCCTACACATACTCTTGACTCAAGATACACACTGTGCTTCCAATATTTCTTATTTGTATTTCTAAAATGAAAGATGCATGATAATTTTGCAATGGGTACATTGGGATGTTTACGGCACCAAACATGTTGTTGCAACTCTTCCTCTTTTCAGTACACCTTCAAGCCGAAACGAAGTTCCTCTCTTCATTTAAAAAATGTAGTGTTAAGGCAAATTTTTCTTGGGCTGGGGGTAGGGGGCGCCCCCCCCCCCCCCTATACATAGCTCCACCACTGGTTATGGATGAAGGAAGGTGGAAGCTAATTTTCATGCGTACAGAAGCATTTCCATTCCTTCCAAAGCATTGAACCACACTTAAAGGCTGGTAAAAATCCACTTAGTCAGAAGCATATCCCCATTTTGCTTGAAACAATATGTAATCAGGAGGTGCTATATTTGTACATATAATATTTTTGTTACATGTAAGCAGACTCCGAGTTTATTGCAAGCAATTCTCAAGTCGATGTAGACAATCTTGTAATTTATAGGCATTGAGGGAGGCCGAGGGGACGTCCCAGGAGCAGGGGTGGGTCCCTCTTAGGCCGCGGCCAGGGGTCGCCCCTGCCCTGTGGGTGGCCCCTCAGGTCGCCCATTGGACCGTCTTTGTTTCGACCTAAAAATAATTCCCGGAAATTTTCATCTAGTTCCGAGGGCTTTTCCTGAAGAAGATTTTCTGGAATACAAAACAACAGAAAAATAGGAACTGACGCTGGGCATCTTGTTAATAGGTTAGTACAATAAAATTCCTCAAAATGATAAATAAAGATGGTTCAGATATATACTAATGGTATAAAACAAGCATGGAACAATAAAAAAATATAGATACGTTTGATACATATCAATATCTCCCAACAGTTATTCCTACGACTTCACTATGTTTTGCAATCTGGTGATTCGCACATGCAAAACTTGTCGGATTTATATGTTTTTCTACTCTTGTGTTGCGGGTACAAAAGGAACCATTTCCTCATGTTTGCTCCACCACTAGTATTTAGTACTCCTCGTTTCTAAAAAGAAGGGCCTATAACTTTTTTTAAACGTTCAAAAGTCAAACAATGTTATGTTCGACTAAGTTTTTGGAGAAAACTATCAACAACTAGTATACTATATAGATATGATATGGAAACCATTTTTCATGATCTATCAAACTATGTTGATATTGTATTATAGATGTAAAAAAAATAAAAAATGGTCAAAGTTTACATAGTTTGACTTCTAAAAAAATTATAGGTCCTGTTATTTGAAAATGGAGGTAGTATGCTAGGAGGTCGTGGTAAGGGAGGATGAGACACTGATATACTCCACCACTGAGCTAATATTCACATTGAGGTAGGGTTTCCTCGTATTTATGATAATAAGATAAATTTCATCATCTTATTTATGATAATAAGATAAATTTGGTCGATGCACTAGACATGTATATATGACAATACGTTTTGCTTTGGAATTTTTAAGACCAAGAAATGAATTTCTCGTTGTTTCAAAGGGAAAGTTCGGGAGCTACAAATGATTTTCGAATTTTGGCGAGTTGTTTGGACCAGTGTACTAGTACTTGTAAGTAATCTGTACCTTATATTTAGGGAGCACTGCTTGTTGCCTGGTCGACTGGATAGTCCACATCGGTGATTCCTTGGTTTCTCTTCGTATTCGTAGCAACAATACTGTTCTTGAACTTGTACTAGTCCTCGAGATCTTTTTTGCGGGTACTACTCGAGATTAATTAGGAGCGCAATAATAGTTTGAAAAAATAATTTAGAAGCGCAATAACACATCGCACATTCGCACTGGGGTTACCACCGTGATCGCAATGAGAAAAACGGACGGCGTTGTTCAGTAGCCACGTCCTGCGCGGTGGGTGAAAAAAGGACAGTGGTCAACAGCCCCCACCACGGAACCCGATCCCACCACGCCGAGGGTTTTACCGAAATGTCCTCGCGTCAGGCCGCCAGCCAGCCAATATCCTTCTCTCCTGCGTCGTCGTGTCTCCGTGGCCCGCCACATCGAACGAGGAATGACGGATACGCCCCTTCCACCACAGTTTTCGTTTGCACAAGAAAGAAGGAGATTTCGATGCGTTTTATTAGCACCAGGGAGGGATGTGTGTGGACGATGATGGTGATCCAGCTTCCAGATCGAGGCACGTAGAGCTGCTGCATCTTGCCGCCTGGAGAGTGGAGACAAAGGCTGTGCGTCGCTTCATCTTCCCGGTGATTCGCGAGGGTTAAGAGCAACTCTAGTCGTCCCCCGAGAGCCCCCAGGACCTCCTTTTTGATGTCGGCGTCTCATTTTTTTCGTAGTCGCCCCCAAGGACTCTTTTTTTGTCGGATTTGGCTCAATTTTTATCCGGCGTCCCAGGCCGAACCCAGCGCGCCGGGTTCGGCCTGGGGACGCCGACGAAAGGGAAAATGGCGCGAAACCGAGGGAAGCGCGCGAAGCTTCCGGCGGGCCCACCCTGTAAGCGGCACACCGCTTCGTCGTCCTCATCGCCTCGTCTCCCGCGTCGCATTAGTGCTCTGCCGCCGGTCAGGCGTACCGCCATCGAGTCAAATCGCACACGCGGCGGAGTTACGACGCGCCACACTTACTGCCCCGCCGGTATTCATTACCCCGCCCTCCCCCCGCCGTTCCCACGCCCAATCTCGCCCAAGCTCGCCTCCTTCTCCTCTCTCAAGCTCAAGCTCGCCGTCGAAGCACCAATGGACTGGTACTCCGCAGAAGCCGCGGTGGCCAACGGCTTCGACCGAAACTGGCTGCAGGACGGGGAGGCGCGCCTGCTGTACGAGGCAGGCTACCCCGCCCCGCCGAGCATGCGCGTCCCGAGCAACTGACGGCTTAGCCAGATGGCCTACCTCGTCCCCCCGTTCCCGCCGGCGAGGATCGGCTGGCCGAGCGTTATCATGGTCTCTGCCTCTGCCGATTGAGCCTCAATGGAAGTTCTAGGCAGGCCGTACGCGAGTTTGGAAAAAAAAAATATACTACTTCCATCGACGGTTAATTCGATCGCCTCTGCAATAGTTTGGTTCTGCACGACACACCACCGGACATGCGTTTGATTCTGCCTGCAGGCGAATCTATGTGATTCCGCTTGACTCCCGTTTCTCTTTCTTCTTGCCAAGGCAAGGAGCTCTGACTTTGAGCAGACCATGTCACCATATATTTTTTCCTTCAAGTACACAGCTAGCGAATAAGAAACCGACTGGCGTTGAAGGGCTCAAGGTCGATGTGGGACGACTCGCCCCAAAGTCTACTAACCCAGTACTCGCCGTCAGATCGTCACGGCTCACGACGCCTGCACTCCACCGACTCCCGCTGAAGTTTCAACGAAGAGATACGTGATCGGAATATATAGAGTGAGGTCCAGATTCGCTGGCAACATGATCATGCGTTGCCCGTGTTATCACGGATACGCGGTCTCCCGGTCTTCCATGCATGCGCAACATCTGCCCACCGCGATCTTTCTTTTCTGCCTCGCTAAGAGCAACTCCAGCCGGGCCCAGGAGCCCAGAGCACTTTTTGGCCACCGACGATACAAAAGGTGTAAAAATATTTCCAGCCAGCCCCCCATAGCCCCCCAGCAGCTCAAAATCTCGCTGACGAACCTAGGGCGAACCCAACCAGCTGGGTTTCTCTTGGGGTGTCGGCGAAGGAAAAGCCCAATCGCAGCTCCCCACGCGTACTTTTCCTCTGGCCCACCCACGTGCTGCTCTCCTTCTTTCCCTTCTCTTTTCCTGCCCACTGCTCTCTCCTTCGACTGCGGCTGGGAAGGTGCTCATCTCAGGGCATGTTATTTCCACCGGCGGAAGCGTTTGCCCCCCAGGATATGCCTTTTTTTCCACCGGCGATTGTCCTGGGAGCTCTAACGGCTGGGGTTGCTCTAAGTAATATTGTAAGAGGCAGCCGGCTCAGTACGGTGCTGCTTAGATAGATATATGCCCGTGTTTGCTCTTGGACCGGCGTGCTTGTTCTTATCGTGCCCCCAAAAACCTACGTGAGTCGCATGCATGGAAGCCTGCGTATTCTAATCCCTCTCGCAGTCGCAGCGTCTGTTGGTCTGACTGCCAAGGATTTGCAGCACCAGAGTATCCCTGGATCTTGATTCTTGCACGCGTGAGTGAAGCAGGGTGTGTCTGTGATCTGCCTCTCTGGACCTGTGTGTAGAAGCTTAACGAGGACCTGTGACATTCGTCTGCTCCCACGCATATCAGTGGCACCATATGGTAGTCCATGTACGACCACAGTAGAAAGAGTGAAGGAGCCCATGTGGAGAATAGGTTTGGAAGGAAGCCAAAAGGATGCCAATGTGAAAAATCAACGAAAGCTTTTGCCACTTTGCTCCAAGTAGAGATATGGAGGCATATGATCTTCTGTAGACACCCAAACGGGTGAAGCTGATCAGTGAACTGGGTAGTGTGTGTTCAAACCAAGCAAACTATATAAGTTTTTTATTTACGACATATAATCTCGTAGAGTTCACAAGTCCATTTAAAATACCACATGGACAGTTAAACCAAATTGATGCAAAATTTGAAGTTGGAGGACACGGATATGAAATACAACTTGTCGGATTACTTATTGGCCGAATTCTCAAAGGCTATAGCATAGCAGGCACATGCTGTCCATACGGGTGGCTCTGTCAAAAGGAGCAGCCATGCCTGCCTGAACCCGGAGCAGGGTTTTAGTTGTGGCGCCAAAGTGCCGGAGAACATTCCAAACCCCCCTTTAGCTTCTTCCT
Organism: Puccinellia tenuiflora; assembly: GCA_012064385.1. Taxonomy (NCBI): domain Eukaryota; kingdom Viridiplantae; phylum Streptophyta; class Magnoliopsida; order Poales; family Poaceae; genus Puccinellia; species Puccinellia tenuiflora. The sequence continues at coordinate 119,121 of QRDG01001782.1, read as the reverse complement.
CCTTTTCTTAATCCTCTTCCCATGCAGCATCTCAGTTAGAGAAAGATTAGTAAGGTCTAGCCATCGTATCATTTCAACATGGCAGGGACAGAAAGGCTGCCTCGTCACTTGCCCCGTCCTGACTTGCTTGATTTTTCTCCTCAACTGAATAACTCAACAGTCTAAAGGTGTAACTTCAGATTTGTCTATCTATATATGCCAGCATTTTATTGACAAACAGAAACGCTAGATTCTTTGTCAACACTAAGTCAATTGTTGTGCCCACTAGATCTCGACCTCAGAGAGAAACATCCAAATCTAATTAACACGGGTTCTACGGATCCGATCACATGATGAAATCGTCATGGTTTGTCAAGACTTGGCCTATAACACCCTCTAAAACTCCTCACTTATTTAATGAAACGGCAAGCCTTTTGCCTCGTTTTCAAAATATTTAGCTAGTTCTTCTCACATTGCCATGTGCTCGTGGTGGTGGGTGGGCAGCATATATATCGGAAGGAAGGGCCCATGATCGACGCCCATCTCTCCCGTCTCCGCGGGCGCAGGGGGCTGGCTTTTGTTTTGTGGTTGCACACACACACTTTGCATAGATGCAAGAGAAAGACTCGGTGCAAAAGCACGAAAGAACGACCAAATGTGATGTGCTCATGTGCCTTCACCTCTCGCTCTCAGCGACAAAAGTGCACCGGAGATCGATCTCCTCGGCCATTCATTGGCTCAGAAGCTTTTGCTTTCACTCTGCTTTTTTCGTCCATGTCCCCTATGACATGCCTGTACATAGTTGTGTGCATGTTCGTGAGACTTGCAGGTTACAACATGTAGTATTAGTCGGTCAGGTTTCTGTAAGAGTTTGTCCCTAAGGCTGGTGCCAATGCACCACGGGCTATAGCCCGTGATAGTGCTGCCACGTCAGCTTTTTCCCCACTCTCACCCCACTCTCACCACACTCTCACCCCACGTGCCAGTGCACGGGCTATAGTGCCAGCTCTCACTTCTCTTTCCTCCACATCAGCATTTCTTTTTCAGATTAAGTTATTTCACTCGCTTTTTCCGCTACCGTTGCTCCTCCCGCCCCGCTCCCGCCCGCCTCTCGCCCGCTCCCGCCCGCCTGTCGCCCCGCTCCCGCCCGCCTGTCGCCCCGCCAGCGCGCCGCCCGCCTCCCGCCCGCCTCCCGCCTCCCTACCGCCGCACTCTCGCCGCCAACGCGGGCGGCAGCGGGGCGGTAGCGGCCGCTACCCGCGGGGCGGTGGATCCACCGCCCCCCGCTACCGTCCCGCCCCCCTACCGCCCCCCTCCCGCCTCCACCGGGGCGATATCGCCCCGGCTACCGACCGTGTTGGCACTAGCCTAAATGAAGTTAAAAGAGTTGATTAATTAGGCCCTGTTCCGATCCTCTCCGCTCCTCTACTTCCCTCCCGGAGCGGACGGAGCGCAGCCAGAAGAGCGGAGCGGGAGGAGTTACAGGTCATTTTCACGGAGTGGCAAAAATCGAGCTCCACGGGCTCCGCGAAGTCAGAAATTCTGAAGTGGAGGAGAGGGGATCCGAACAGGCTTTTAGTCGTTGATTCATATAATTCCAGATTAGTCCTCTCCGCTCCTCTACTGCGCTCCCGGAGCGGACGGAGCGGAGCCAGAAGAGCGGAGCGGGAGGAGTTACATGCCATTTTCACGGAGCGGCAAAAATCGAGCTCCACGCGCTCCGCGAAGTCAGAAATTCTGAAGCGGAGGAGAGAGGATCCGAACAGGCTTTTAGTCGCTGATTCGTATAATTCCAGATTAGTCCTCTCCGCTCCTCTACTGCGCTCCCGGAGCGGATGGAGCGGAGCCAGAAGAGCGGAGCGGGAGGATTTACATACCATTTTCACGGAGTGGCAAAAATCGAGCTCCACGGGCTCCGCGAAGTCAGAAATTCTGAAGCGGAGGAGAGAGGATCCGAACAGGCTTTTAGTCGCTGATTCATAGATATAGATATGGCATACATGAAGGCGAATGCCCCTTGGAATGAAGTGGACACAGAAGGCATGATGTTTGCCGGGCTGGCTGTTCATCTGCAGCGCCCGATCGGAACATCTCCACCGGCGCTCTAATAGGCCGGACACACGAATTCGGCGCCCAATCGCGGTCCCAATAACAACAAAATTGTTGGACACGTGCAATAAAATTGCTGGATAGAGCCGACAAATCACGCCACGTCATATACTAATAGGTGGGCCGACCCCATCATTGACACAGACAAAATCTTGGGGAAAAAAAAGAGAGGCAAAATCCTATTTCACCTTTCCCCTTTTCCGTCCCTTCTCCTTCTCATTTCGTTCTCATGCGTGCTACCGCTTACGTTCCTTCCCAGTCCACGCCGTCGCCGTTGTACTTCCCGCCACCACCGATGTCGGAGACCCCGCACCCAGGTGCTTGACGTCGACCTCAACCACTCCTATTCCAGATGACCAGCCCTCCGATGCGCGCCAAATCGTACGCCAACTAATGAGATCCACGGCTGGCCGCCAATGCCTCTTCGGCATGCCAATCGGTGGCGCCGGGAGCGCCACTGGGGACGTCGGCAACCTGTTCAGCTGAATGCCGACTTCCTATGGATTCAACGCCGACGAGGGATGGGAACCGTGGATATGTTTTTGTGCACATAGCATGATCAAAGATTCACACCGTCATCTTGGAAGAGTCAGCAAAGACGGCGGGCGACGATGGAGGAGCCAATTTGATTTTTATGCGTTTGTTGTAATATCTGACCGGATATTGCGATGTTTTCGGTGGCCGAGGCTTCGGGTTTATTTAAGATCAAAATTTTCTCCCAATAACTTCCGTCAGACTCAGGGGGTGTTTGTTTGGGTTTTGGCTTTGGCTTTTGGCCAAAGGTAGGTGCTTTTTGGCTTTTGAGTTTTGGAAGTCAAAAGATTTAATCCAATGCTTTTGGCTTCCAAAACTCAAAAGCCAAAAAGCACATATTTAGGTGCTTTTTGGCTTTTGCCCTTTGGCCAAAAGCCAAAGCCAAAGCCCAAACAAACACCCCTTAGTCGCCGGACCGGCTATCCGGAGCATGAGATGCTCTCAAGGTTCGGGCAGGCATGCACGTACGATGCGTGTTAAAAGGCGATCAAATCACGCAAAAGCAACATGCGTTCCATCCAGCCGCCGGTCTGTCTGCCGCCGATCCTGATCTCCATATCAGTTGGTATCTTGTGGCCAATAGACGTGTCATTTCAAGAGTCCGGACATAGAGGATTATGTTCTACGGAATGAAGATGGTGATGCGCGATTGTGTAGTGCGGCTTGTGCGTGCGTGCATGTACGCATGATGGTGTTCGGTGTATATGATGCAGCTAGCTAGCCATAGCATCGATCGTCGTCGATGGATCACCTTCGCGTGCTGCCCCGCGCGAGCCTTTTCTCCCCATGCGGACGGCACAATTATTGGTTGCTACGCGTCTTTCGCCGTGTAGGCGATAAACCTCTTTCAGGCTGATGAAGAGAAGAGGAGACCATCATCAAATAAGCCCCCACTCGATCGATCACTCCGCCGTGTCGATCTGCCTCCTTCTTCCTTCCCTCTTCACCGGAGAGACTCTTCCCCGGCATTGACAAACTTCGTTGGCTTCGCCGTTGTTTCGTAGGCTGCCGAGCTTACAACGGAAAACAACCCCATGCCAGTGATCATCCCCATGTAGCGGTTATATTATTTGTTCTTTGAAAATATATTTTTCACCATAATAGAAATAAAATGTTCACAAGTTTGAAAAGTTTTCCACAGTATCCAAAAAGGTGTTGAAGGTTCAAAAGATGCTCACGAGGCTTGAAAAAAATGTTCAGTTGGCCAACATGACAGAGTTTCGGTCTAGGTGCGTCCAGTTGGCGAAAATGACAACTTGTTTCCGTTTGTGCCTCCTTCATGACCTCGATTGCCTTCTTGTTCGCGACGTTGATTTGTGGTTTTTTTTCACCTGTGTTGCTTGTTGCCGATGTGTTTTTACTAATTTAAAGTCGGGCTTAATGTCTTTTTTCTTAAAAAAAAAGATAGCTAATGAGCACGAGGTTACGTACCGTCTTCCAAAACGTCCGAATTACATATCTGCTACTGACGGCAACGATAGACAATTCTATATAGACCACTCCAGATCACAAAAGCATTTATACGGTGTCTCTATTGGTAAACTTTTCCGACATGCCGGGGTAGAAGTACAACAATCTTATCCACATCAAGTTCACCATGATACCAGTACGCCTCTGGAACAGGCCACCTGTCATCCAACAATATTTTTTCAGGTACAAGGTCATCACCGAATAAACAGAATACGCTAATACAAAAAAAAACGATGCTACATGATCGATATATTACCGGTTCTTATATACAACATTATTCATCAGGCTTATAGGACCCTTCAATCCTCTGCACCAACATATATTATGTAAGTTCGTGCTCCAAGATATATGTAACTTTGGTGAACAAATATATACCTATTGGATGGGAGATCAATCCCTCTCTTCAAGACATTTAGAATAGTGCTTCTTGGGACAAAAGGAGTTGTTTTACTTCCGTCATAAAAATTCATGCCCGCAAAGCTTCCATTATCAAAATCAATAAGGGGGCCTCCAATCCCAGCCTAATACAGAAAGGAAAACATAGATATACCAATGTGACAGATTAAACAGACAAATCAAGCAGATTACAATGCAACTATCTAAATCATATCACCAATATCGTGTAAAAAATAACAAGAAATTCATTGGTGTACCTTCTTGATTTGACAAGTTGACTTGCACTTAACTTTGCAATGCTTGTATCGAGGCTCCACTTTACCCTTTGAGGCCATTAATAATCCTTTACAAGGGTTACGAGCAATTGCTACTACCACTTCAGGTGACTTCGGTTCTGTCAGTGGTCTCAAGATATCTTGTGGAGCAATGGCACTGAGACGACATCCGACGCTAACTATTGCAATGTTATAATTCTCATGATATAGTTCTAGTTTCCCCTCCACGCGTTGTTCTGGAGGGAGAAACACCTCAATCTACAGTGCAACAATAGAGTGAGTCCCACTAATTGACTACCATCTAACTTTAAAAGCAAAGAAAATATGATTAGGATCACCAACCCTCAAGTTCTTATCAATTTTGCCTCCATTAGTTCTAACCAAGCTGGCAGAAGTTAGGACGACATCTTGTGTTTCTTGACTTCCATGCCACTTTATGAGCAAGCCTGTGCATGCAAAGAACCTCACGTCTCCTACACATCATAATTTTGATCATTAGTTCAGGATCAAATGCTAGCACGGAGAAGTAACGAGCCGTGTAAAAATCACCCTTGAATGAAGCAAGTGAGACAACACTTTGGTATATATTCATAACAACTTCCTTCGGAAGTTCCTCCCATACATCCTCCCCATAACCACGTTGAGATACACCGAAAGGATACCCTTCCCAAGCCAGAAGCCGACCAAAATCCTCTTCAAACATATTAACCAATGTCCCATTTACTGGTCAATGAAGGATGTAGAGAAGTTAGCAATCAAGACATGCACAAGGAAGTTAGCAATATCAAGGGCAAGGAGACTTACACTCGCAAACCAGTGGTGGTGGTGGGGGGTAGCCCAAGGATTTGAACCTCTGAACGGAAACCCACATTCCTGATGCAATAAGGAGATTAATATGAGTGCTCACATGATATATGTCATAACATTGAGATGATATTGTGTGATCAAAGGGCAATAGGCAACATTTAGAATGATGACTTGTATGATAATACCGGACCTGAAGGGATTACACATTGTACACCTGAAGGCACCGAATACCCGCGGAAGCTGATAGCTTTATCTCTGCAGTGAGCACAGTAGAGAGTCGTTCGGATAAATAAATAGACAAGACATGTACAAAGGAAACAGGGTATTCAACAAAAGAAATGAGAATTGAGCTCTGGTGTCACAAAATGAGTTGCATCATCTATATTCCTCTTCTTCCTTGACAAATATATTAGCTTCAACGTTCAAGTCAAAGCACTAAATTAGAAATAGAAAATGTGGTGCAGGTAGCAAGAACCAAACAAAAAAAATTGTCATGTTAAAACCCTTAAGGCTCCAATGTTATTAGTAGCAAAAAGAAGGGCTTACCGAGGGGCAACTGGGACAGAAGAGAGGATTTGGAACATATACATATAAGCCACTGGACGAAAGTAGACTTACGTGAATATATGAAAATGCTTCAATCGTTGACAAAGTGCCTTGGTTGGTAGGTAATCGGCCACCTTCTTTTTAGAGTCATAACCAATGATCACCCCAGCCAAGAATTCAATTTTGGTCTCAGGACAAAAAGCTATAACTGGCCCTCCAAGTCCAGCCTGAAAAGTAACAGGTATTACAAAGGAAAAAAAAATTAAAAACTTCTTCAGTGCAGGCATAGAATTCTACCTCTGTGATATCACAAGAAACTGACACAAGGGTGGGACCGCAAGGACGACGTGGACGTTTCTGTCCAATACTAAGAGTGTTCACTCCTGTGACCATCAAAGTGGAGTCTTGTTTAGCCGCCAGGCCAGCTGCTATCAGGTGAGTAGGCTCACATTTACGCTCCTCCTTACTAAGATCAAGATCCACAGGGTGGACATATGAGAGGAGGAGGGCAGATACAATAGCAATATTGCCATCATACAGTCCCAGGAATCCAACAGTAATTTTGTTATCAGGAAGTCGCACTTGAATCTATATTGATAGAGGTAAGCCACAGTCAAATATAGCGTATACATATGAATAATTACAATGATGAGCAGCATTACTAACACTCAGATTATCATCTTTGCTTCTTTTTTATTAAATTCGGTGATCAAACGTGCAGAAGTCACAAATCTTGTAACACGCAGTTTTTCCCTCCCTCGGGGAAGAGCTATGCCAGAGCATGCAAATAACATCTTGTCTCCTGCACAAGATAGTGACTTACATCATTGTTGAATTGGCTAGAAAGAAGTGAGGTGTGTGGTGAGGATTAAATATAAATTTGGAAAAAATTCATAAGCATATAGCAGCATAATCACCATGGAACAAAGCAATGGAGACAACACTGTCTTTATAATTTTTAACATCTGAATTTGAGAAATCAGTGGCGCTGGTCTCGTCATAAAATGGTTTCTGTTCAAAACTAGTTTCCTTCAAGACATCTTCAGCTCGAGGCAGACTTTCGGTAAATCGCTGCTCTTCGGCACGAATCTCCTCATGATGAGCCATTCTAACTAATTGTAGAATAGGCATGATAAACCACCACAGTGAGTGCATCGTAGATTAATTATAGCAAGATATAAATATGTGCACAAAAGGAGAGGGATCAAAATCAATGACTCACACTTATACCTCCTCCTCTCTTCTTCAGTTTCTGCATTGGGCATAGGCATGAAAAACACATTCGTGATTTCATCCCTTGCAGTACAAGGGATTACGGGCCTGAAACATATTTTGTATCGTACATATTTAATTACGTTTAAGTAAATAATAATGTTAGAGCAGTTCCTATAGCAAAACAGAGAGTTAGCTTAAAGGTTACTTAGAGAATAAAATACAAAATTGGTATGTTAACTTAATTGTTGATGTGATTAGAGAGGGATGCTGTGAAGGATAATCGAAATAGGCAATGGACCATGGACATGCTTGGATGCTTCCAGCCAGACTTGAAACATAACCAAGTCAGAATTTATATTAGAAAAAGGCTCCCAGTCCGGCTTCAATCAAAGTAATAAAACCAAGAACTTGATACCAGTTTACAATGGGAGACCACAAAAGAAACAAAAAATGACACCGAAACAAGGAAAACCACTATTCCAAGCATTTGACAGATGACAATAAAATCTCTGTCGAAGCTTGCGATCTTCATCCTCGATGAACTAACAACTAGCATACCAGTAGCGTTGCCAAGATCCCTGGAAAACAGCTCCAGAAAGTCCTGTCCTGGTAGTGACCAAAGGTAACTGGAAGCTCCAGACCAATCTACAGAGCCAGCAGCCTCCAAGCCAGCGCCCCTATGCGACAGGACGGGGCGAAAATCAGGTTATCGACAGAGCGAACCTAGCGGAAGCTCTAACGATTGTTCAATTGTTAATACAGCCACAATGGCCGGCCGAGATCTTCTCATCAGATTCTGCGGGTGCTGGACAAGAGAGAGATACAGGAAAGACATCGTCGGAGTTGTTGCTCACTGCCAACGCACGAGAACCGATCGAGCCCCAGCTCCGGCGCCAGCGCAAGTCACCCGAGACCCTAGACCGCTCCTGCACTATTCCCCATCGAGAAACCAAGCCAAGGAAGGAATAGAGCCACTCACATGGCGGATGTGCCGGATAGAGCACCGCCGTCCGCTGCCGCCAAGGTATTGGGTGCCTGTGGGCTAGGGATTTCCATCGAGGGGGCGAAGAGAGACAGAGAGTAGTTTGTTTTTAGATGGCAAAGTGTTGCCGATCTACCATGATTCTCGGTGCCTATCGGTAGCAAATTCAACCTGACCCTAGAATTTGATAACAGCCCAATAGCAGTCCAGTTGACTCTTTGGAATCCAGCCCATGTCATTACCGATTCGACCAAATATCGTTTGGTTTGGTTCCCTCAAAAAATATATAGTAGTTTTGTTAGCTATATCAGAGATTTACTTCCCTAAAAAAATGTATCAGAGACTATGCTAAAAAAGAAGAACATGGAAACGAATCGGTGCTCACTAAACTCTCAAAATGTGAAAACCGAGAACTAAACTCACCATTACGAGCATCTTTTTTTTTATCGTGAACCGGCTTTAGGTCAGTTTTTCTTTCCACATGGCGCTCTGGTGAAGTGTTTTGGAGCGAAACTGGTCCAGGGTAATTCACGTGTTAGGGAGTAGGGGTTTGTATTTTCCGTGGAGACCCTCGAGACAATAATACAAGATGTTTATAAAACAGTCAATCGGGTTAAATTCCATCTCTGAATCAAGGTGACGCATAAAGCCCAGTCGAAACCAAATCCCTAGCCCCAGAGCCACCATGTACATATTTTGTCGCTTCCCCTTCAAATTGATCCAGTGCAGCGACCATGTGCCCGTTGCCACATTCGTTGGGGAGCGGAAGCCCGTGTCGTTGGACTAAGGGCCTGTTTGTTTGGGCTGGCTGCGGCTGGCTGTGCAGCTGTCCAGGGAAAGCTGCTGTGTAGCAAAATCTGCTGTTCTGAGTTTCACCGTTTGACAACTTAGCTGGCTGGCTGGCTGTAAACTCACAAATTGTCTAAAATACCCTGAGAGTTATGAGAATATGTATTTTTAGTTGATTTGTGTTTAAACAATTTATCCTTCGTATATATTATGATAAATACATACAAATATATAAACTAAATACGTCATAAAATATAGCTTTATCTCTAATATACATCTAAAATACCGCACATAAGTTATAAATAATTTTGCTTGATGTAAAGACTATTACGAGTCTAATTAAAGCTAGCAAGCTAGTCTCCCGAGTTTGCATGCATCGAGTCAGTACGTGCTTGCATGCACGTGAGGTCCCCTGTTCGCTCAGCATTTTTTTTTGTTTGGGAAAATAGAGGTGAACCAGATCACGTGGTGGCAGGTTGGTTGTAAATAAGAAACAAAACAGGGACAAACCTTTGTACCGCTTCGGTTTAAGGAGCAAAAGCTCGGGAAGCACCTCACTCGGCATGCCTATTCGGCGCTTTGGCTTCAGAAAAGCGACCAGCCAAAGCTACCCATTTGGTTCGATTCGTTGGCTTATTTTGGTGGAAGGCTGAAATAAGCCCAAACAAACACCCCCTAAGTGATGGAAGCGATGGAAGCTCACTGCCGTGTGCGCCTTTTTGACGTGACGGTCGAGGTAACATCACGCCCCGGATGATTTTCATGATAGGTTTCTCTCCAGTGATGACTATGATAGGGTCATGGATGCTTCCCGTATTGTGAGGTGAGGTGGCGGATTTCTTTCAATTTAGTCCATGGGACCGTGGAGCGGTGGCTCGTCGTTGAAGCTTGAATTTCTGTCCAAATTGAGCTTCGACCGCTGGCACAAAAATTTTGGGAACCAGAGGCGCTCCGTCGGCTGCTCAACCATCTAGATGGGGAGCTCATGAATATTCTACCGTCGTGTGATAGTTGAAACATGGAAGTTGTTGGGTGGAGGAAGGAGCCTTCGAATGACATTCAGAGGAATTCATTGTCGAGCTGTCGTAGCCATAAGCGCCGCCCTGTAACATTGCTTCATCGGACTCTAAAGACCGGTCCACACCATCGCCATGTTGCTCACTGATGAAGAGGCGCACCATCGCACAGATTGTCATTCATGTCGAGGAGGTAGTTGAACGCAGCCTAGTGATCACTAATCAGTTGTTACTCAATTATGACTCTGACGACGAAGGTGACACAAAGAGTCCAGTTTGGCTTGGTGCAAATATAGTTTTACATACTTGAGTTGATTCCGCACATACCTTCCAATATGGACCACCTCAAGAAAATGAAAATAGCGTCGAAAAGCCGTCTTCGCTATTTCACTTTTTGAGGGTCAAAAACCGTCTTGTGCAATTCTTCTGATAAACCCAAAACACTTAGGTCTTGAGCACAAGGTTAGTCATATAATTATGTTGTCATCTACAACAAAACAACTTAGGAGGGGCAATTCCCTTTCACAAGGATCTAGTCTGGCATTAGATGTAGTTCAGATATGTGCTCCATGGTGTACCTTCTCTCTTAAAATCACCACACTCGAATAAAGGTTCTTTGCCAAAATCATGTTTTTGGTTACGGGCAGGGAGGAAGCCCTCAAACAATCAAGTCGAAGATGCAATAAAGTATATAGACTTCTACAGTATGGCGTTAAAAATACCATATATGATATGTATGAGTTCTATAGAAAAGAAGTAAATTTGTATTTCTTGTGAGTGGGATTATAATTTAGTATTTTATTAGACTACAATGCTTCAGATTGTAATTAGCATTTGTTACATATATTATTAATCATAAATAACTACAAAGACAACATTAGATTAAAATGCGATAAGTGATCCATGACGTAGTTGTATTCTTTGTTCAAATCCTTTAGAGAAAAGTTCGTACGTAAATCATATTTTTGCTAGATTGAGTAATAAGATTTACTTGGGTCACTTAAGAGGAACAAACCCAAGCCTGATCATGGTTCGACAAATTATGATGCGGATGAGACGTGAGTTCTAAGAAGATAATTTCTTAGAAAAGAGTTTGAATACGTGTTCTATTTTTATAACTGAATCTAGAAGAATCATATCAGTTTCTCCCAATCAGCAAAGAAATTAATCTTACACCTTTTATTTCTTCCAGAAAAATCAAGCTGTCAAAATATGCTCGCATCAAATAAGAAAATTGCACAACATCCAAGTTAACAAATTTATTATATTATGAAACAAACAAGGTTGCTCAAACCGATTGCATTGCTTAACATAATGCGCCTACCCAGTTATATTCATTAGCTTGATATGTTTTTGACAAATAATCCCATATCTTCATAAGAAGCAAGTCTGGTTAAAACAGAGGACCCAAGGCAAATTAAAATATATATCTTATACTAGATTCTTATATTTATTTTCATCAAACATAAACAGAGTCGTAATGAGTGTGCTATTCTATTATTTGGATCATATAGTTAACACATTAGAATATTATGGAACATTACTTAGTGTTTTATCTGTTAGATTTTTATGTATATCACTGCAAAGTATTTTGTGCAAAATTCAAATTGTATGTTTTAAATAAATTTCTCCTCGAGTTATTTTTTCATGGTTGGATAATTATATACTCCCTTCGATCCATAAAAAGTGCCTCCCACTTAGTACAAAGTTTGTACTAACTTAGTGCAAAGTGAGCGACCTTTTTATGGATCGTAGGGAGCAGTATAATTTTTTGTGTATATATTTTAATATCCTCAAATTAATATTATGATAGAGAGAGTTATAGTGTTCATTCGACCAAATATCTTGGTACTAATTCTAGTATATTATTAGGTAAGTATAACCGTAGAAACTTCTATGTAGAAACTTCTAAATCCAACATGTTTATTTATTGATCAGATGACAAACTTCATTGTTCAACCGAAGATCCCACATACATACCCGAGCTCTCATTTTCATAGAATAATCTATAAACATCTACAATGTTGGACAATACATTAAATATATACGGAAATGTATAGAAACGCCTTTCATCACCATGGTGCAGAGTTACTTATGTTGCACTCGAGGTTTTTTTACATTCTTTTATTTAGAATTTATGTTTGATATACAAATAACTACATTCATATTGAACCACGACGAAAAATCGACATAAGAAAATACAATTTATGAGTTACTAGCAAATATGCCCGTGCGAGTTGCTACGGATTGATTTTATTGGTATGAACGCCTCAAGATCCGAGGCCAGTGCTATCCTTCGATAGAGTCTCAATGGACACCAGCGACGGTGATCATGCCCGGGAATCTCAATTGTACACACATAGGGGGGCGAAAACTTCATAACATTGTTAATTTCACCTTCCAATCTTTCAATGTGTAGCCTTCTGCATGTGGCAAACAAAATAAAGATATCAGTTGTAATTAATAAAGCTATATCGACCTTCTCTTTTATCGCTCAAGAAATTTGCAAAATTATATCTAACTAACAACTAATCAATAACACACATGTTAGAATAAACATCACCTGAAGCCAGCCATGTATAGGCACATAATCAATCACCCATCATTTGCACTTTAACAAGTTTTGATCAAGACCAAGAATAAAAGAAGGGTATACATTATCATCCTCAATAAGAAAGGTTCTTCAAGAAAGTATTTGCCATAGGACATATCTCCTCAATCTAATTAGTATTCTGGCTACTCCCTCCGTTTAGGTGTATTGGGCTCCTAACAAAAAACTATTTGTTCCGTTTTAGTGGTGGAATAAGGCCTGTTTGGTTAATTGATGCTTCTAATTAATTGCTATGTGGCCAATGCATGCAATCTTTAAAACTGTTTGACCAATGCATGCATGATTCCTCTCTCTCCTCTAATTAATTTAGTGATCTTATTGGAGGAAATAACCCCCAATCTGCTCCTGCCTTGGCCGCGATGATTTTTCTATTGAGCCCTACACACCTAAACGAAGGGAGTATTTTCTTTCCTTTAGCTGTCAACCTTGATCTTTGTTGCCACAAGAGCTCCCGTTTATACAATAATTCATCCATCCACCCAACATTTTTCCTTTCATAGGCAAATGCCCGTGCGTTGCTACGGGGTGACCCTCTCCCCGACGTGCTCGTGCATCCTTAGTTAGTCATTTCAATGTGTACTTTCGTTTTCCATAAATTCGACCATCACCTCTAGGTTATGTCCATCCAAACCATACTTCCATATTATGGCCTTGCTTGCTCTGCATGTACATTGTTGCCCTCATCAGTTTCAGCCTATGAATGATCACAAGCTTTAAATATTTGTTGCACATAACCACGTGTAAGATCACATTAGTGTCGCTGGTCTCTACAATACTCAAGAGTCCTACTCGTCTGCATTTTGTTGCTCTAATGCTCAACCGTTTATTCAAATAACACACTATTGTTGTTTGGCTAATTGCTAGATTTACATGATAGCAGAGCAACTGTAATTTCTTGGTTTAGGGTGTAAAAGAGATGGTTTCATCTATTTGCACGCAAAAGAGTTGGTTTCTCCACAATTAATGTTTTTTTCTAAACTTTGGTTGTGGATTTTTTTTCATGCAATATGTGCATTGCACGTACGCCATTGCTAATAACTAATAGAAAATCCTACATGACGTAATTGCCACCAAGTAAAAGCTGAATGGTAAAGAATTAAGAACTCATGCAAATTATTTAACAAACCTTTCTGACCCGATCTTTTGATCTAAGCTTATCTGCAGCAGTAATTTGAGCAACAAAGCCACCCTACATTGAGTTAACTGTGCGATTTAGAAAAAAGGTAGTAGAAAGTAAATCGGCTTACATAACATCACATGATTTCTAGAGAACCATCAAGTCAAGGGGAAAAGGGCAAATTTACTATGACTTGTCACCATCAAAGCATTAAGCATCATATATTCATGTGACAGTGAGATATTATGAGTTAAATGTTTATAAATTTGAAGTAGGCATGGTAGTCAACCATACCATTATGACAACATTGTGATTCTAATGGGAGCAAAGGGTAGCATGAAAAAATTATAGAAAACTGTGCATGGTTACTCTAAACATCATACAATTAGAATGCTACTACTAATATGGTTTGTCTAAAAGAGCATCAATCCCAGGCCCCGTAGCAAGTATCATTAGTGAAAAGTATGAAGACAAAGTAACTGATTTTCGTCGAATGCTAATTTAAGCTACTTTTTTGTGACAAGTCGGAAAATGAAAGGGGTGTTGTACTATCTTCAGTTGGTATCACCTTCATACTCAATGTTTCTTGATGCACTGTCTTCCTCTTGGAGTGACTCTTCTTAAATGAAGCACCATTTGACATTAGACACACTTTGCCGCTCGGTAGTGTTCTGAATGTGTTGTCTGTTCAACACTGAAGAAGTCCAAACACGGACTCAACTCTTTGGCTAATACTTCCAATTCATGTCACTTTGCTGCTTGGCTTGTTTGACCACTACATTAGGTCCAGGATCTTCAAAAGATTCATTAGGCTTGCCCATTCTACCATTACATAATCCCACAGACACAGTCACATTGCTCACTGAGTTATGATAATCACCACTATTTCTAGAAGGTTCCTGATTGCTTGGTGTTCCATCTATATTACCAGTAGGCCCTTTAGATGATTTGGTATTAACCTCCGAAGAAATTATGTTCTGCTGAATTGATAAAGCTGCCACACAAGAACTGGATTCATAGTAGTCTTGTTGGATGAGCACAACTGAATCTGAAATAATAAGCTCATTAACTGAAACTGTCTTACACTTAGTAACATAGGACTTTCCAGATTCTGCCGTCTCATATGCAAATATCACAACTCAATTGAAATCAAGAGCACCCAAGAGATCGTATAATTTCAGGTTCTTCTCTGCCTCGGTCAATTTTATCAGTCTTTGTAATTTAAATTAAATATGGAAATATGCCCGTACAATAATGCCAAGCAGCAGGACAAGAAACCGACAAAATGAATGGATAACAGAGTACAACTACAAAATGTACCTGTACAAGACGTGAAGGGTCAACTTCACTTCATCATCAACATAAATTTGCTGTAGGGGAACAAATGATGATGAAAGTAATTAGCACATGAACCCCTTGACTGACAGATTTGCACCAATATAGTTTATCAGTCCTTGCAACAGTGCATCACAGAAAATTCCAAACTGATGTTTGGCAAAAAAAAAAAAAAAAAAAAAAAAAAAAAAAAAAGAGGAGTACGAGAACCACCACCAGCGAACTCCAATCAAGTAAACCACAAGCACGTAATGCAGTGCAGCAAACTGGACAAGTCATCCCAGCGAGTTATTCCGAACTGCCGGAAGGTAGGATTAACAGAGCGGCTCTGATTGTCGAACAATAAGACTAAGGCCAACAAATAGTACAACATTTACTTACTTCTATAGTATTGAACATGGACAGAATTGGCACGGACATGTAAATCGAGTTACATCAAGCAAGCAATCGACGCTGGCTTGACTGCTAGAGGAACAAATTAAGAGCAGAAATTAACCTGTACGTAGTATACTTCTGTGGAGATGGAGCCGTCAGCCGTGTCAACGAACCGCATGTGTCGCCTAGCAGCTCACTTGCGGTCGGCGGAGGGCACCACACAACATATCCATGCGCGTCTGCAACCCCCAGGTCAGCTTCCTTCAGCTTGCCGCCGATGTCGCCGCCCGAGATCTGCCGCCGTGCTCAAGGCAGTCGAAGAAGCTACGCCACCGGGAACCACCTCCTCCAGGTATGGCTTCCGCGCTCGAGCCGGTGGCAGCAGCTGCGACCACACGGGATTACCCACCACCAGGTTCGGCCTGCATGCCCCGCTCGAGCCGGTGACCAGCTTGGCGTCCGTCCTGCGAGAGAAAAAAGATGCCAGCGGCAGGAGGAGTTGTCGTGCGTCCGAGATAGAAAAGAGAGTGGGACTGTGGGAGGACGGAGGAACGGTGGAGGCTGGCGGCTGAGGATGTTGCGGCAACGGCAACGCCGGCCGATGCGTTATGCGTGATGAGAGGAAAGGAGGGCGTCTGTTACGCGTTGGCGCAGTGGAGCGAAACGCAATTCGTGCACGCGTCTTTAATCAAAGGTGACCGATAATTACGCGGCTCCTTTAAAAAAATCGTGACGAAGGCCCGCGTGAGGTGGAGCGACGGACGAAGAAACGCGACCAAACCCAGAGCGCTCGATGCACCACAGAACCAATGGTTCTTTTTTAGATAAGTAGAGATAACTAAGTTAGTGTGCACGTGCACGCACGTTTTTGAGATAACTCCACAAATATTATTTTTATTGTTAGAGTCTTGTTCCTACATTTCAAACTTCTAGATATTCAAACTTCTTTCTAGATTACAGTGGCTCGTCTCGAGATATTCAAACTTCTTTCTGGTGGTGTTGCTAGCTAGAGATCGAAGTTACACTCATGCACAAATCCTTCCACCCATGCAAGGGCGGCAAATGCACCAGCTAGCCACGGTGATTTTAACGTGTCATATGAAACTTGTACTAATTCTAATTTCTAACATTATCCAAAACCATAATTTCTTGTACTAATGAAATTATTAGAATTACTTGTAGTCATGAAATTCACATGATTGGTAATCGGTCGCGGAAAATTATCCTATTTATCAACAAAGAACCTCATACAGCAAGGTTCTTCAATAGATCTTTAGGCATTTCATAACTAAACATAACAAGGTGGGTGTTACTCTTGCATCGTAGAAAATAAACAGGCTTTCAATATATATGGTGAAAAGTTATATAAAATTATTATCATCAGTTCTAGGACAAAACTGGATCTGGTATATTCAAACAGCTTAATTGATGACATATAGTCCTACAATAATCAGGAAAAAAATAATGTAATTGCACCCGCCACACATAATGTCAGTACTTACAAGACTATCATCTAGCGAGTGTGAACGACCCCACAAAAAACATATACAATTTCTGGTACAAACAGAAGTAGTTAAAATGAGAATCTACTTCATCGACGAACACAAAACACTGAACATAGGATGAATACTACTCTGAAACTACTCTGCTCACTGCAGAAATTGACTACAAACCTACAATACTTGTTAAATAGTACTGCAAGTGCGCAACCTTGTTCCGAAGAGCAAAAATGTACGATCTTGGACGGTTTCAAGTAACTCAAAATAGCATGAAGTTCCCAGACCTAAAAATAGCATGAAGTTCCCAGACCTAAGAAAACCAGCTAAAGTGGATAGGATCGGCGAATAGCTTAGGGAAACGCTGCATTGCAGCCGCACTCATAGCTGGCCATTACATCTCCGCAGCCCAAGTCATGTTTAGGCTTCAGTATTGTTACGCCGACAAGTCAAAAATTGTGATTCATTTCTTAAACTCTCAAGCCGCTAGTGACTGGGATCACCAGATACTTTTGCCAGCGGGGTGGGATCATGGGAGTTAGCCTGAGTTTTTAATGAAAAACAATGTTAAATACCATGAGAACAATCCTTTACAAGAATTATCAAGAGCCCCTCATGCGCAGATCAAAATGTGCTCATGCAACACACCAGCACACAAAGCTTTAGTACCAAGAAAATTTTGAGAAATCATACAAGCTATCAATAAGAGATACAAACTTGTAGAACTTGACACATTGTAATACATGATCAATATCCATCACTGAATGAAAAATATATGGCCAACAGTGATGGCAAATTGGAAGCGACATGGCCTTCCAACATGTTTTTTTCTAGCCTTGATTTCTATACCTTCAACATATGGTAATAGGGAGAAACCGCATCGAGCATTCTGCGTTTTCTGTAAAAGAGTTCAACCTATTCCTGTCCTCATGTTTTCATAAAATAATTGCTGATCAATCAACCATCGGTCTAAAGAACAAAAAGTAAGTAGTATAAATTCATATTGATGCTCACCTGAGTACCTGCGGAGATGATCTCCTGCTATGCTGCACTTGGGCCTCAGGACCTGGCGTCATCATCCCGGTACATTCATGCGTTGCGAGGGGCAAGGTCCAGCAGCAAGATAAGACAGGCAGGCTAGCGGCATTTAATGCACCTGATCTGGACGGCGACAAGCAGCGTCGACATTAGGTGAAAATTAAGAGTTTTGCTGGTGATGTCGCATGTTCTTGGCTATTAGAGCTCGTTGAACTCGAGCGCCTGGCTGTGGTCGAAGGCGTCGACGGCCACCAGCCGGAACTCCTGCAGGTGCCGCAGCGCCGGCGCGCCCGCCTTGCCGAGGTGGCCCAGCTTCGGGCGGGTGAGCTTGTCCTCGCACAAGCTATGGTACCTGACCTGCACGCCGTTGGCGGCGGCCGTCTTCACATCGTCCCAGAACGGTCGGGGGTGGTGAGTGGATGGAGGAGAGGATCAGCAGCGGCGATGTTTGGCGTCGTGAGGGAAGGGGCGCCTTCCGGCCATCCAGCACCATCAGGGCAACAGGGGAGGAGGCCATGAACCTCTCATCCAAACGGCTCTCCATCAGTAGGAGGCGGCCGAGGCAGCTGGATGGCGTAGGTGCGGGTCAAACAGCACAGTTTGGGGAGGCGGCGGCGTGGGGAACAGCCATGTCACGTGGAGAGGAGGCGGCGGGGCAGGTCGGCGTCTCGTGCGAACTGGGCGATCTGATCTGGATAGAGGAGGACTGGGCGATCTGATCTCGGTGGCGGGGCAGGAGGCGTTGTTCCATGGGCAGACTGCGCGGAGCCGCGGATCGGGGAATTTTCGTCCGCTGGCAGAACATCGTCTGCCGGTAATAATCGCTAAGTGCACCCACGGCACCAGAATAGATTTTTTCGGGCCGTTAGATCTAATTCGTTGGGATAATCTAATGGTAAAATTTAGGCTGTGTACACGAAACGGGGTGGCTTTAGGAAAGATTAAGTTCGCTTGTTTAATAGTAGTATAGATAGTGTAAAAACCAAACCAATACGTATTTTACCTCATACTTTTTGTACGTCACATAAAAAATATTTTACGTCATGTTGCTATTTTCTTACGTCTCTCTTGAATTACGAGGTAATATAAAATTTACGTGACGTAAAGATCGTTTACGGTTAAGAACATACGGAGTGAGTGTAGATTAACTATTCTACTCACTAGGAGTCAAATATGTTAAATCTTTCGGAAGATTTTGAGACAACGCCTAGTAACGGCTGTATTACTCCGGTTAGACCTGTAGAAACTCTGCGTACCATAATTTTATAGAAGATACAACACAATTTACAAAGATCCTGCTCACGCTGCGAACAGCCATGTCAGTGGAGCACCACACCTAAGAAAAACACGAAATGCTACACTCTCCCTACAGGTTGTTGTGCGACCACTGAACCAGAAACCTTTGAGAGTCGTCAGGTCTCCCCCGTCTCCGTTCTTCCTCTCGCCCGGCGGCGCTGCCGTCAGGTGTGGAGATGGAGGACTAAAGCGGATTATACATAGTAGGTTTAGTGTTTTCGGCTGTGTGCCGGTTGTGGGCTTGATGCCTGGTAGATGGAGCGGAACACGAGATCTCGATGGCCAGATCTGGAGTGTTCTAGGGTTCGTTTTTCTTGCCCTCTTGCTCCTCTGGTTGGGGCGTGGTGCAGGGGAGATGAGCATTGTCTCCTTTAATAAAGCCATGCTGGGTGGCCAGCTTGAAGTGTGGAGGTGTGGAGCTGCGGATCTTCTTCCTTCCAGCCGTGGTGGCGACGAGAAGAAACAAAGCAGCGATGCCACCTTTTCTTCTTCAAGTTGGCAGTCGCCGGAGCTCCTAGCGGATGGCGAGGGTGTTTCAGTGGCTCGTCAAGCTCCAGAGGTTGGAAATGGTGAGCGACGGCGACTCCTTGGCGGCCCTTTCTATCAAGCTCACTGGCTTTTGGGGCTTTATTCGCACCGCGTCTCCTTTCGGTGGCTGCCAAGATGGTAGCGTCGACGAGGAGAAGGCGGTTCGGCGCTGGAAAGGCTGCTGGTTGGCGCCTCTTGAAGCCTCAGGCGCGAAGGTTTCTCAGCGACGGCGAGGTGCGCCGCCGATATCTTCGGCTAAAGAGGTCACTCCGCCCCCCTCCCCTCCCGACGAGCTCTGTTTCGGGGGTTCTTCTTCCTCCATGCGAGAGGATCTTCAGCCTCTGCAGCGCGGCATACTACGGCGGTCCGCCACCAAATGGTTCGTCCCCGGTGGTGGGCTTGATGTTACAAGCGATAGCAAAACAACGACAAAATTAAACAAGATCAAACCAACGGGGACATGAGATTTTAACGTAGAAAACCCTTCCAACAAGGAAGAGAAAAACAACGGGCGCCAACCAGCAATACTTCACTATTTCGGGTGAGATTACAAACGAGCCGGGATTTACAATATGTGGCTTATATATCCCGTGCGGCGGCTTACAACAAGTATTTATAGTGGTCCTGACCTAATAGGTCGGTAACAGGTGAACCCTAATCCAACTCGGTAACAACTCGTACCGACGACGGGCCTCGCTTCGCTCCGTCGTTAGCCTTCTCTCTTATAGAACCGGATTTGGATCGTCATAAAATAACACTCCACCTTGAGACAAAATCCATCTTGTAGCATAAAACAATCCTTCACCCTGAAACATCAAAGAAAACACTTTCAGCGCCAACTAGCCTCTTGGGCTAAACAGTTATACCAACTAAGCTCGAGCAAAGCTCAAACTTAGTAACAGGAACTGGCTTTGTCATCATATCAGCAGGATTATCATGGGTACTAATCTTGCATACCTTCAACTTACCTTGTGCAACAACATCACGCAGATAATGGTATTTGACATCAATGTGCTTTGTTCTCTTATGGAACATCTGATCCTTAGTAAGGTAAATGGCACTTTGACTGTCACAAAACAGGTTAATGCAATTATTATTTCCACAAAGCTCAGCAAACAGACCTTTCAACCAAACAGATTATTTGCATGCTTCAGCAATAGCCATGTTGAAAGTGCATGGTTGATCCCATGCATGGTTTTGGTAATTAATGACAATCTCTATGGACTAATATTTGCTTTGAGCTCTATGTGTAGGTTGTCCTTTAGCTTGTGTCAAGATCATTTGTTGATCAAGGCCAAGCTTGTCTCCATGTGTTGGAGTCAAGGTGCTTTGCTTGATCTCCATTTGTTGGAGTCAAGCTCAAGGGAAGAAAAGTGTTGGGTTGATCAAGACTTTGTGCGGGTTGATCAACTCTCAAGTTCATGTGAAGATATGCCGAAGAGTGCTCTCCCCATCTTGGTGTATGGGGGAGCGTCATGTGATTCTTCACCAAGCGAAGCGCAATCAAGAAGATGGTTCGCCTTGAGGAGATGAAGATCGTCTCCATCGATCTCAAGTGGATTAATGCGCAAGGCAAAGGTATGATCTTGGTAGGGCTTTTATTTTACCGGTCTCATGTTGTTTAGTGAGAGACCGGATTATAGGATAGATAGCCGTACTATCAAGAGGGGCTCTCGACCGAGTATCGTGATCGTATCGTTTGTGGAGAGCTCAAACCTTTGCATCCATGCAATCATCTTTATTGGTTCTTATTTGGCTTTTATCCATGTGAGAATATAGAGCTTGTGTTCATCTCCATACCAAGCTCTAGTTCATCAAAAATGGATCTCATGAATATCTTCTTGCGTTTTTTATTTCAGAGGTTTTACCGGTTTGTCTCTTCTACGAGAGGTCAAACTCTCTCCTTATGTTTTCCTCCTCACATGATAGACTATGATGTGTATATGCATGATCTTCTAGGGCTTGTGATTATCTTCGAAACAAGCCCAAGATCATAGAAAACGGAGTCTTGATGAAAAACTTGTGCGTTTTCGGTTTTGGAGATTTTGCCGGTTCATCTATGCGGAAGGTGTCACTTTTCCATTTTTTAGCAAAATCTCCATTGCTTGGTTTCAATATTTTTACTTTTGTAGGGTAGCTCTTGTCGTCCTCTTTCCAACAAAATTGGATTAACTCGATTCGGAGTTGCCACGCAAAAGTTATTCAGTTTCAGGGTTTGCCTGTTTTTCTCTGCTGGCCGGAAGTACCGGTCCCTGGACCGGTACTACCGCTGGGCACTTCCGGTGCCCAGTTCCGGCCCTTCTGCCGCTTATTTTTCTGGGTACTGGACTCCCTGGGTTCCCCCGAATTTTTGCACCGGAAGTAGCACCGGTAGTACCGGGCCACCGGAAGTACCGGTGGCCACAGCGGTACTTCCGCTCCTACTTCCGGTGGAAAGTTCCGGAGGAACTTCCGCTTATTTTTTCAGGCACTGGACTTCTCGGGGTCTCCCAACTTTTGGACCGGAAGTGGGCCCGGAACTACCGGCCCACCGGAAGTACCGGCCCCCGCCGCGGTACTTCCGGTCCTGCGGGTTTTCTTCTCTGAAGTGAGCCGTTGGGGCAGTTTTGCTTGGAGCGGTAGTACCGCCCCTTGGGCCGGTACTACCGGCCCTGCGGGATTTTGTGCCCAACGGCCAGATTCCCAGGGCTCCTATTTAAATGGGTTTTCTTCCCCAACGGTTCAATGGCTTCTTGGTGAACCTTTTGCTCTCTCTCTCCTCCATTGTTGCACATCTTTGAGAGCTTGATTCCTCCAGTTCCCTCCTATGATTCTTGCCCATCTTTAGGGAAACAAGAGAGGAGATCTAGATCTACCATTCCACCAATCCATTCCTTCTCTAAGTGAGAGGAACCTAGTAGATCTAGACTTTGGAGTTCTTAGTGTTTCTCTTTGTTCTTCCTCTTAAATCCCTCCATAGCATTAGTTGCTTTGGTTGGATTTTGGGGTGAAGGACTTGACCACTTAGTGTGTTCTTGCCTTTTGCATTTGGTGCATAGGTTTGAGTTCCCCACGGTGATACGTGGGATTGAAGGTTGAGAAGCTTGTTACTCTTGGGTGCATTGTGTTCCCAAGAGCTTGTTGCCTCTTGGGTGCATTGTGTACCCTAGACGGTTGGAGGTGCCGCGAAGTCTTCGCTTGTGGAGCTTCGGCACGAGTTTGGGAGCCCCCAATTGAGTTGTGGGTGTGTGCCCCAAGAAGAGTTGTAAAGGGCTCCGGAATCCGCCTTGAAGGATTCCGATAGTGGAAGGTGAACCAATCCCTTGGGTGAGGTTCATCGGAGAATAGGGTGAGGCCTTTGTGGCATCTTGAGTAGGCCTCTTGTGGCGAGCTCACACCCCTCCAACGAGACGTACTCACTTAACAAGGAGGAACTCGGGAATACATCCTCGTCTCCGCGTGCCTCGGTTATTTCTATACCCGAGCTTTACTTATGCAATTTACATTGTGATAGCCTTCGTGCTTGAAGTTCATATCTTGCTATCACCTTGTTGTTTGTATTGCTTAGCATAAGTTGTTGGTGCACATAGGTGAGCCTAGTAATTAGGTTGTTGGCTTGTTAATTTAAACACCTAGTTTTATTCCGCAATTATCAAGCCTCTAAATAGAAAAAGTTTTAATCGCCTATTCACCCCCCCCCCTCTAGGCGACATCCGGGCATAGCTTGTTCTTTCAATTGGTATCAGAGCCTCGTCTCTCTTGTTTGGCTTTACCGCCTTGAGAGTAAAGATGTCGTCTAGGGATTTAGTGCACAATTCCTTGTTTAGATTTAATGGCACAAATTTTAATGTTTGGAAAACTCATATGCTTAGTCACTTACGGGTCTTGGACCCCGATATTGAGCGGATCTTAGATATAGGTTTTTCTCCTCCAAAGGACTACGAAAGTACGACTTTAGAGGATGAGAAAAACTTATATCTAGATGCTCTAGCATCTAACGAGTTTTGCAAATTTGTGAGTGTTGTAGTTTTCGAGTCAATCATGCCTCTCCGAGATGCTCATGAGCTTTGGACCAAGCTACAAGACAAATATGGTTTGTCCAACTCTATTGAGGATGATTGCTCTCCCTCCACCTCCGGCCGTGACGAGCTCTCGTCTTCATCTACTTCACCAAAATGTGGTAAGCCACAATCCAATGCAATGGTGAGTAGTGATAGGTTTTGCAACCTTGATAGTGAGCTCTTTTATGATGATCTTTTATCTCTATCTTGTTGCAATGCTTCATCTTTGGACCTAAACACACATAGCACTATAAATGTCATACATGCTAGTGTTGATAGTCCTTGCATATCATCCAAAAATTGCTTAGATAAATCTAATGATGATATGCTTACTTTATCTTGTTCCAATGATGAAAATGCTTGTGTTCCCTCTAACTCTTGCATGAATATAAATGTAGAGGAAACTCAATTAATTGTGGAACAAGATTTGAACTTGAGTAGTTCAAAAATTAATTATGCCTCTTCATCCACCTATCATTGCCTTATGGCTAAATCTTCTTCTAGCAATGATAATAATAATGATAATGATGATGATAATAATGATGAAGAAGATGATGTGGAAAAGGTTAATGCTATGCTTCAAAATAAAGGTCTAATGATTCTTAAAGCCCTTCCTAGCAATAATAGTGCTCAAGCTAACCTCTTTGAAATCATGAGCACTCTTATTGAGCGAGGGGAAACTATTGAGTCCTTGAAAGCAAGCCTTGAAGAGAAGGGTAAGATAGAAAGAGATGATGCTATGGAAAAGGCTACTTTAGAAGATGCTCTTGAGGAAGAGCAAGAGACTCGGGCTTCTCTTGAGGAGAAACTTGAGAATATTGAGGAATCTCACGATGCTATTATTGCTAAACTTATTGAAGAACGTGACCATGCCATTTCCAAATATAAAATGGTTAAAAAGGAAAAGGTTGAATTTGGGGTTGGCAATGCTAGACTAATTGAGGATATAGAGAGACGTGACAAAGCTCAAAAGGCTTTGGAACACGAACACTCTCTCCTCGTCTTGTCTCATGATCAACTTCAAACTCAACTATCTAAAAATGATGAACTTGTTATGCCTTCTTCTATTCCTAATGCTAATGATGCTTGTGCTACTAACTCCATTTCTTGTGAAGCATCTACTTTGAAGGAGAATGTTGAGCTAAGGGCTCAACTTGAGTTGCTAACTAGCAACTATAGGGAGTTGGAAGAAAGTCATAAAAAGCTATCTAGCTCTAATGATGATCTTCTAGCTTCCTATGCTTGTCTAAAGTTAGCTCATGAGGCCATCACTAAAAAGGTAACATCTAGTGAGCCTCATGTGGATAATAGCACAACCATAACTAAAAATGCTATATTGCCATGTGCTAGTCCTAGTAGTTCATCCACTAAAAATGTTGGTACATCATGTGATGAATTACTTGCTTTGCCTTGTTGCTCTAACAATGATGCATCTACCTTCTCTAGTTCTTGTGTTGTCACTAACCATGTAGAGAAAAGAGGAGAGCTCAAGGCCCAAGCCACTTCTTTGAAGAAAGGCTTGGAAAAGCGTCATGAAGGGAAGCGTGCACTTGACAACATGTTGAGTGTGCAACAATCCCCCAATGACAAGAGTGGATTTGGATTCAACTCCAACAAGAAGAACAAGTCCAAGGTTGAGAAGAATAAGAAGGGCCAAGTTCAAATCAAGAATCCGGCCAAGATCACTTGCTTCAAGTGCAAGCTAGAAGGGCACCATGTTCGGGATTGCCCAATGAAGAAGAAGATGCCTCTTAGTGAGAAGCAACTAGGGAAGCGGCCTCTTGTTCAAACTCGTGCTCAACCACGAGTTGAACAAAGGCCACCTCCCAAGAAGACTCAAGTTATTGCTCCTCAAGTTGAGGAGCCTATTAAGAAGAAGAAGAGTCGGTGTTGCTACCTTTGCCGTGGCAAAGGTCATTTTGCTTCTTCATGCACTAACGGTACCCCATCCAACCCTATCATAATTAATGATGTGTATTCTCTTGGGAAGGATAGAGTTGGCAATGTGTTTGCCAAGTATGTAGGAGCTCAAAGTGGTGGCAAGAAAAGCACCATTTGGGTTCCCAAACCTATTGTGACTAACCTCTTAGGACCCAACTTGGTTGGGGACCAACAAGCTTCAACTTGATCAATAGGTGATAGTGGAGGACATTGGTGACTTGGTTTCTTTTGAAGAATTAAGGGATCTTCATGGTTTTATCTCATCAAGCCAAGTCAATTGGATCATCACATATCTATCTCATAACCAATGCTTCCTCCTTGTGGTAACTTGTATTTAACTCATATATACATTGAAAGTTGCTTGCTCCCTTGCATGTGTTAGTTTTGTTCCTAGCATGTGCTTGTATATGATATGCTACTTTCCTACTTGTCTTGTTACTCAAGGTTGTGTATGATAGTTGTATATCATGTATGTGTAATTTGTGTGTTGAGCCTTTTAGATCTTGTGTGGATTTAATTTGGCTTTTTGAGATATTAGTGGACCATCCCATTTTGGGGGAGTGAAATGCTTTGTGCACTTCACAAACCTAAAAATGTGCGTACATAAAGCACACCACCTAGTGTTGATATTTCGTATTATCTAGCTACTATGTGGTATGTCATATTCATGAGAAATTCAAATTCTACAATGTCCATTAATTTCTCTAGTTGGTTTTATTTGCCTCTCGTCTAAAAATAAAATGAGTTATCACATTATGGGGGAGTAATAAGCTATGTGCATATTACAATCCCATAAAATGTGAACATTTGAGGTTTGCCACTTAGATTTGATATTGTAAATTATCTATGTCCTATGTGGCATGTTTGCTCAAACAAGTTCCAATTCTTCTTTGTGGTTACCCTTTGGTTCTTGTTTGTGTGAGTTTGCTTGGTGTGGTTTTTCTCTAATATGCCTT
The DNA here is from genome assembly GCA_012064385.1 of Puccinellia tenuiflora. Taxonomy (NCBI): domain Eukaryota; kingdom Viridiplantae; phylum Streptophyta; class Magnoliopsida; order Poales; family Poaceae; genus Puccinellia; species Puccinellia tenuiflora. Next base: position 92,270 of record QRDG01001782.1, on the reverse strand, counting down.
TCCATATATTATGTGAGAAACCATTTGTTTCATTTTATTCTAACCATGGCTTTGCCGGTTGGTTCAAATAGTTGAAACTACCAACAAATCTTTTTCGAAATAAAACACCATTTTTCTTATTCCTTGTGTTTTAATTCCTATCTTTTGCCATTTGCTAGTTTGTGGTGAAGTTGGTCTTGTACATCATTCCTTTATGCCACCGAGAAATTTCTCCATATACTCCTTGTCCTTGACAAGTGATACTAGTAATTGTGGTGGATTTTGTAGACCATCTTCACATTGGCTCTTGCATTGACTTGCTTTATCTATTGCCTTCCTCGCCTTTTTAATGGATCCTATTTTTCAATTGGTAGTGTTTAGTGTTTTAAATAAAATATGGAAAGTAATGATCCCTTGTGCATGCATTTTGTATTCAAATGCAAATATCAAAGATAATGCATGAATATTGGAGGAGCATTCCTTTTTATTTAGAACACTAACCTATCTATCAATTTTTGATCCTTTCAATTGGCATTTGACTATTTATCTTGTGTTGATGTGTTTTGGAATCAATCATTTGTTGATTTGATTTTTCCTCAATCATGTGTTGATTTGGAGTTTGATATAATTTGGACAACCTTTAGTGTCACACTCTCGTGTGCTCTCTTCTTGGTTTACTTGGTGTTTTTGTCCAAATTGTATCTCGTTTGGATCTTGAAAGACTTTGTATGTATATCCTTTAACTTTTATTTTATATGGCATGCTAGTCCTTTTAGTTCCAATATATAGGGGATACTCCACCGAATCCTAAATCGGCTAAGATGTGCATGAAATTCAATTTCATATCTATATGCACATATTTATGTGGAGTGTTTCCTATATATTGTAGTTGATCTAACTACTATGGAACCCAATGAGTTTGGGAACCATTTTGTATTCTAATTTTGTTTTAGGTACAATGGAGATGCATTGGATGCTTGCCTCATTCATAAGGAAGGTGTTCACACCATGTGATTGTCGGAGTCAAGCTTTGATGACAAACCAACTCTCATCATCTTCATCTTCAATGCATCTCGGTAACAAGTATCTATCCCATGCATACCTTTCTAGTATCCAACCTTGTGTAAGTTGCCTCTTGGCATGAAAGCTCTTATATGCAATTGTTGTGGTTTTGGCTTTTTCCTTCACTTAATATATCTTTGTGATATGTGTGATGAATTTGCAAAAACCTTTTCTTCAATTGATATTATTTGTTTGTGATACTTGTTGCCTATTTCAAAGCATCTTCACTATCTCTTGTTCCCTTAGTGATATGTGTGATGCATTTGATATATTTGAAGTTCATTTATATACAATGAGATAATTTTGAGCTATGTGCTATGCTTTCAAGCAACAATCTCGTTTGTATATTTATGACTTCCTTTTGGATACCTTGTTCTCTTTTTCCCGGACCATTTCGTATGTATATGTTTCTTTGCGGATGTATATCTTTGTGGTTTGTCTAATTAGAAACCTATACATATGAGAGAGGTCACCTTTTAGTCGGTATCCTATTCCTTTTGAGCCACCTTGTGTTTCTTCTATAATTCTTTGGTGGCTCCAAATTTGCCTCATGAGTGCTTGTCTTATTGTTTATTGGTATCTTTGCACACTCATGTATTTCTTAAAGATCTTTGACTTCATGCCTACCATGGTGAGCATGTTGAATTTTATTGGCTAAATGTTCTCACTTGCTTTTGGCATTTTCAATTGGTTTTAGTTTCCAATTGGTATCCCTAAGCTTGTGAAAATGTTTCTTTAAAAGATCGTCTTTTTGTCTCGGTTGGGCCTATCTTATGTTGAATCTTTGAAAATTGGTATCTTGTTTTTGGCTCAACCACATCTTTGGTGCAAGTGCTATGATTTGCTTTTGCATTATGCACAATTGCACGTGTTGAGTGTTCTAGATGATTTTGGGGGAGTGAGGATTCCATATTTGTGCACTCCTCATTTGTGCATGAACATTGGGGAGCTTCTCCGGTTTTATTTAGAACTCTCGTCTTGGATCGTTTTGATTGCTTTCCTCCTTTGTGGAGATGTTTAAAATGTTTTCATCTTTTTGCAATCTTTGGATCCTCAATATAGTTCGATTTCCTCTAATTATTCATCAATTAATAAGTGCAGTTGATTTCACTCATATATTGAGAAATGCACACCTCTATGGAGGAACTCATATTATATTGGCTCTCTAAATTTTTCTTCCCATTTCGGCAATCGATGCCAATGGGGAGAAGTTTAGAGGGTTTAAGGGAATTTGGGTTTTATGCTTTTGTTTCATTTGCCTTTAATGTGCTTTGCTTCCTCGCTTGTTTGTCGTGCAAGGTTGCTTTATTCTTTATTTAAACCCTCTTAAACGGGATTGTCATCAATTACCAAAATGGGGGAGATTGAAAGTGCATGGTTGATCCCATGCATGGTTTTGGTAATTAATGACAATCTCTATGGACTAATATTTGCTTTGAGCTCTATGTGTAGGTTGTCCTTTAGCTTGTGTCAAGATCATTTGTTGATCAAGGCCAAGCTTGTCTCCATGTATTGGAGTCAAGGTGCTTTGCTTGATCTCCATTTGTTGGAGTCAAGCTCAAGGGAAGAAAAGTGTTGGGTTGATCAAGACTTTGTGCGGGTTGATCAACTCTCAAGTTCATGTGAAGATATGCCGAAGAGTGCTCTCCCCATCTTGGTGTATGGGGGAGCGTCATGTGATTCTTCACCAAGCGAAGCGCAATCAAGAAGATGGTTCGCCTTGAGGAGATGAAGATCGTCTCCATCGATCTCAAGTGGATTAATGCGCAAGGCAAAGGTATGATCTTGGTAGGGCTTTTATTTTACCGGTCTCATGTTGTTTAGTGAGAGACCGGATTATAGGATAGATAGCCGTACTATCAAGAGGGGCTCTCGACCGAGTATCGTGATCGTATCGTTTGTGGAGAGCTCAAACCTTTGCATCCATGCAATCATCTTTATTGGTTCTTATTTGGCTTTTATCCATGTGAGAATATAGAGCTTGTGTTCATCTCCATACCAAGCTCTAGTTCATCAAAAACGGATCTCATGAATATCTTCTTGCGTTTTTTATTTCGGAGGTTTTACCGGTTTGTCTCTTCTATGAGAGGTCAAACTCTCTCCTTATGTTTTCCTCCTCACATGATAGACTATGATGTGTATATGCATGATCTTCTAGGGCTTGTGATTATCTTCGAAACAAGCCCAAGATCATAGAAAACGGAGTCTTGATGAAAAACTTGTGCGTTTTCGGTTTTGGAGATTTTGCCGGTTCATCTATGCGGAAGGTGTCACTCTTCCATTTTTTAGCAAAATCTCCATTGCTTGGTTTCAATATTTTTACTTTTTGTAGGGTAGCTCTTGTCGTACTCTTTCCAACAAAATTGGATTAACTCGATTCAGAGTTGCCACGCAAAAGTTATTCAGTTTTAGGGTTTGCCTGTTTTTCTCTGCTGGCCAGAAGTACCGGTCCCTGGACCGGTACTACCGCTGGGCACTTCCGGTGCCCAGTTCCGGCCCTTCTGCCGCTTATTTTTCTGGGTACTGGACTCCCTGGGTTCCCCCGAATTTTTGCACCGGAAGTAGCACCGGTAGTACCGGGCCACCGGAAGTACCGGTGGCCACAGCGGTACTTCCGCTCCTACTTCCGGTGGAAAGTTCCGGAGGAACTTCCGCTTATTTTTTCAGGCACTGGACTTCTCGGGGTCTCCCAACTTTTGGACCGGAAGTGGGCCCGGAACTACCGGCCCACCGGAAGTACCGGCCCCCGCCGCGGTACTTCCGGTCCTGCGGGTTTTCTTCTCTGAAGTGAGCCGTTGGGGCAGTTTTGCTTGGAGCGGTAGTACCGCCCCTTGGGCCGGTACTACCGGCCCTGCGGGATTTTGTGCCCAACGGCCAGATTCCCAGGGCTCCTATTTAAATGGGTTTTCTTCCCCAACGGTTCAATGGCTTCTTGGTGAACCTTTTGCTCTCTCTCTCCTCCATTGTTGCACATCTTTGAGAGCTTGATTCCTCCAGTTCCCTCCTATGATTCTTGCCCATCTTTAGGGAAACAAGAGAGGAGATCTAGATCTACCATTCCACCAATCCATTCCTTCTCTAAGTGAGAGGAACCTAGTAGATCTAGACTTTGGAGTTCTTAGTGTTTCTCTTTGTTCTTCCTCTTAAATCCCTCCATAGCATTAGTTGCTTTGGTTGGATTTTGGGGTGAAGGACTTGACCACTTAGTGTGTTCTTGCCTTTTGCATTTGGTGCATAGGTTTGAGTTCCCCACGGTGATACGTGGGATTGAAGGTTGAGAAGCTTGTTACTCTTGGGTGCATTGTGTTCCCAAGAGCTTGTTGCCTCTTGGGTGCATTGTGTACCCTAGACGGTTGGAGGTGCCGCGAAGTCTTCGCTTGTGGAGCTTCGGCACGAGTTTGGGAGCCCCCAATTGAGTTGTGGGTGTGTGCCCCAAGAAGAGTTGTAAAGGGCTCCGGAATCCGCCTTGAAGGATTCCGATAGTGGAAGGTGAACCAATCCCTTGGGTGAGGTTCATCGGAGAATAGGGTGAGGCCTTTGTGGCATCTTGAGTAGGCCTCTTGTGGCGAGCTCACACCCCTCCAACGAGACGTACTCACTTAACAAGGAGGAACTCGGGAATACATCCTCGTCTCCGCGTGCCTCGGTTATTTCTATACCCGAGCTTTACTTATGCAATTTACATTGTGATAGCCTTCGTGCTTGAAGTTCATATCTTGCTATCACCTTGTTGTTTGTATTGCTTAGCATAAGTTGTTGGTGCACATAGGTGAGCCTAGTAATTAGGTTGTTGGCTTGTTAATTTAAACACCTAGTTTTATTCCGCAATTATCAAGCCTCTAAATAGAAAAAGTTTTAATCGCCTATTCACCCCCCCTCTAAGCGACATCCGGGCATAGCTTGTTCTTTCACATGTACTCAGCCTCAGTAGTAGATTATGCAACAACACCCTGCAAGGTAGCCTTCCAGCTAACAGCACATCCACTAACAGTGAACATATAACCTGTGAGGGACCTCCTCTTATCCAAGTCGGCAGCAAAATTTGAATCCACATAGCCTGCGAGTGCCTCACCAGTCTTGCCAAACTTCAAGCAAGCGTTGGATGTGCCGCGAAGGTACCTGAAAATCCACTGAAAAACTTTCCAATATTCTTTACCAGGATTAGCCATGTATCGTCTGACCAAACTCATAGCATAAGACAAATTAGGTCGAGAACACAACATGGCATACATTAAGGAACCAACAGCACTAGAATATGGAACTCGTGACATGCACTTAATATCTTTGTCAGAACTAGGACATTGCAACACTGATAACTTAAAGTGAGGAGCAATAGGCGTACTAACAGGCTTTGCATCATGCATGTTAAAATGATGAAGAACTTTCTTAATGTAATTCTCCTGACTAAGAAATAGCAATCTAAATTTTCTGTCTCTTGAAATTTCCATAACTAGAATTTTCTTAGCAGGACCAAGATCCTTAATATTAAATTCACTACTCAACTGTTTCTTCAACGTAGTGATTTCTTTCATGCTCTTGGCAGCAATCAACATATAAACAGTAAGTATATAGGCGATCCATCAACAAATTTAATGTATACACAGCTATCATATTCAGACCTCTTAAAACCATGCGACATCATAAAAGAATCAAACCTTTTATACCACTGTCGAGGAGACTGTTTCAAACCGTAAAGGGACTTTTTTAGTTTGCACACGAAATCCTCCTTACCAGGCATTATGAACCCTTCAGGTAGGTCCATGTATATCTCATACTCAAGTTCTCCATGCAAAAACGCAGTCTTCACATCTAACTGCTCAACCTCAAGATCATGCATAGCAACAATAACACATCTAACTTCGCGTCGGCCCAAGCCTACTGGCGACGGGGCTCGCTTCGCTCCATCGTTAGCCTTCTCTCTTATAGAACCGGATTTGGATCACCATAAAATAACACTTGATGCCGACCGCTGTAGCGAGGCTCTGCAACGACGGTGGTGGTTGGGGACCAGATTGCTTTTTTCCTTTTTCTTTGGAGGTTCCCTATGTAAAATGTAAGGACCTAGTTGTAATTTCATATTTTCTGAGGTTCTCCTTGTAAGTTTGCCCTGCCTTTAATGAAGGACCCCGTTCCTTGTTTAAAAAAAAAAACCTGGTCCATACCAGCTTAACAGTTAACAGCGCCACGCAGAGATAGTGAGATACCTCTTCGTTCTCGACTGGTGAATCTCTCGTGCCCTGTATCGATAAGGCCCCGTTACCGTGAGTTCCCGGGGGGCGTGTGGCAGCCTAGCCACAACGCGCGCAACATGTGGTTCTCGGAGCCGGTTCGCTGCGCATCAACCAATCACCGGCCGCCCCTTCTCCACTTCCCAAAAGGACATATAACCCGTGCCTCATCTCCAAGCCTGTGGACACAGGCAGTGCTGCTAGCTTGCTCGATCGCCGCCTCCGCCCTGCAGCAGCTACCATGGCGTCCACCGCGCTCTCCACCGCCTCCAACCCCACCCAGGTGAGCACGTCTCTCTTATCCTATGCTGCCCTGTCTCGAGATCTTCTTGTTCTTGCGTGGGAGTGTCCATCTTGTGCTGTAGTAAATTCAGTGAGCGAAAGAGTCTGTTCGTTATGCTTGATGCGGCAGATCAGGTCATGGACATAGAGAAATTAGCCACTAGATATAAGCTCCAGCCCAAAAATTCAACCTGAACATGTACCGTAGGCTAGTAGTACTGCCTTGCAATTGTTGAGAACGTTACTGCTATCACTAGTAACATTTCGATTCAGCATACGCAAATTTCAACTGACACCCGCTGTTGCATCCGTCCGTGGTGAGCGCAGCTCTGCCGGTCGCGAGCTCTGGTGTGCAAGCCAGTCAAGGGCCTGGGCATCGGGCGGGAGCGCGTCCCGAGGAACATCACGTGCATGGCCGGCAGCATCTCCGCCGACCGCGTGCCGGACATGAGCAAGAGGGAGACGATGAACCTCCTCCTGCTCGGCGCCATCTCGCTCCCCACCTTCGGCATGCTCGTCCCCTACGGCTCCTTTCTCGTCCCAGCAGGGTGAGCCATCCCGAGCTCACAGATTCGCCGCCCCGCCATTATAGCAGCAGCTGACGCTCAGTTTTGTTCCACAGCTCAGGGAGCAACGCAGGCGGGGTGGTCGCCAAGGACAAGCTCGGCAACGACATCGTCGTCGCCGACTGGCTCAACACGCACGGCCCCAACGACCGCACGCTCGCCCAGGGACTCAAGGTGTGTTAGCAGGGCACAATCTGTTCAATATGTTATGATTCTGAACCTATGATCATTCTGAAGCTGTAAAATGCACGACGAAGCTGGTTGCTGAGATCATGTGTGTTTTGCAGGGTGATCCTACATACCTTGTGGTGGAGTCCGACAAGACCCTCGCCACCTACGGTGTCAACGCCGTCTGCACGCATCTGGGATGTGTCGTGCCGTGGAACGCCGCCGAGAACAAGTTCCTCTGCCCTTGCCATGGATCCCAGTACAACAACCAGGGCAAGGTTGTCCGTGGACCTGCACCTCTGGTAACAAATACTCCCTTCATGCCTCTGATCCTGAATCCTTGCTGAGCTGAACTTTTCTCAAGGATCCTCTGTTCGCTTACTGAACTGAACTGAACTGACGTGATCTGAATTGTTCTTCTGAAACAGTCGCTGGCCCTGGTTCACGCCGACGTCGACGATGGCAAGGTCGTCTTTGTACCGTGGGTCGAGACCGACTTCAGGACCGGCGAGAACCCATGGTGGAAATAAGCAACAACACAAGCTCCAGCAGCAATGTTCACTTCTGTGATCAGCACATACAGCCCCCTGAGAATGCTGCTATAAATGCACCTGTTTCTTGTATCCAATTATATGTATGTATACACTTGTATGAAAGAACTGAAACTTCTTGATTGAATATATCACATTTTGAGGACTCTGAATCCGGCAAGACACGGACCTTCTTTTGATAGATGATCAAACCTGAAGGATATCTACTGAATCTAGACACTAGATGGCAATCCGAAGAATTCACGAACTAAAATTGCGTATCTGCAGCAGTGTTTCAAAAGGGTAACGAAGAATCGATCTGTTTCTGGAAATTTCACAAGCACCCTACTCATGTTATCCTATATCTAGTAGCTAATTTTTCAAGTATATTGACATAGACGTATAGATGATATCTCCTGAATCTGGATATACAGATAGTGGCAATCTGAAGAATACAAGAGCTAAAATAGCATATCTACAGCACCGTTTCAAAAGGGTAATGAAGAGTCGATCTCTTTCTGGAAAGGTGTGATCCTATATCTAGTGGCTAGTTGCTCAAGTATACTGACAATAGAAATGAGATTTTCCTTTCGTACCAAGTTAAGGATGGAACATTCTCCCTGTCCAATTTTATTCGGAAGAAAGTCAACATGACATTCCAAGTTCTGAATCATCAGGAGATGCAAATGCTAGGAGATGAGCAGTTGAGGACAAACCTCGAGCATAAAAATGATCACATTATCAAAAAGCAAGCACATAAAATTGACAAATAAGATCAAACCGAGAGAGAATTCAGTACAATATTTTATTCAAAATTAAGCTTTCGCACACACGAGACACATAAACATTCACATCAAAGCTAGAGTAGACATATAGGACATCCATGGAGTATGATGCATCCAGCATCAAGCATATGAGCACAAAATGCAGAAAATCTGTGTTTCAGAGACAGAAACCACCTGGTATATAAAATTGCATATCCAGCATTGTGTCAAAATGGTAATGAAGTGTTTCTGGAAAGGTTACAAGCACCCTACTCACGTGATCCTATATATAGTACTCCTAGATAATTTCTCAAGTATATTTACATAGACCTTTATTTAATAGATGATAACTCCTGAATCTGGATACCTGGATAGCAATCTGAAGAATTCAAGAGCTAAAATAGCATATATGCAGCCACCGTTTCAGAAGGATAATGAAGATTCGATCTTATTCTGAGACGGTGTGATCCTATATCTACTGCCTAGTTGCTCAAGTATACTGACAAAGGAATGAGATTTTCCTTTCGTAACAGGTTAAGAATAGAACATTCTCTCTGTCCGATTTTATTAGGAAGAAAGTCAACATGACATTCGGAGTACTGAATCATCAGGAGATGCAAATTCTAGGAGATGAGCAGTTCAGGATAAACCTCGAGCATAAAATGATCAATTTATCAAAAAGCAAGCACAAGAAATTGACAAATAAGATCAAACCTAGAGAGAATTCAGTACAGTATTTCATTCAAAATTAAGCTTTCACACACACAAGACAGAACATTCACATCAAAGCCAGAGTAGACATATAGGACATTCATGGAGCATGATGCATCCAGCATCATCAGCGAAAAATTCAGAATAATTGTGTTTTAGACAGAAACCACCTAGTATATGAATTCCCCACATTACAGTGAATTGCTACAGTAATAAACCACTAAATATACCCTTACAATAACAATTCAAGAATCTACTGCATTCGATGAAAATTTTGATAGCTATCCATGCCCACCTCCTCATCTAGTTCTCAGATGCATTGACTTAGAAATGTGACTTTCCTTTTGTGCAAGTCAACAATGGAACATTCTCTCTAGTTTTATTCTGAAGACAGTCAACATGCCATTCCAAGTTCTGATTATCAGAGATGTTAATGCTAGGAGATGAGCAGTTCAGGATTAACCCCAAGCATAATATGAACAAATGAAACAATCAAAATATGAAAATACTGCAAGCAAAAGAACTGACAAATAATATCAAACCTAGAGTGAATGCCGACACGCAGTACATCATTCATCTTCTGAAACTAAGTCTTCGCACTCACGAAACACAAAACATTCACATCAAAACTAGACATGATACAGAACAAAAATGGCCATGATGAATCCAGCATGAGGCTTATGAACACAAGTGGACAAAACATGTGTTCCCGCAGATAGAAACCATCTAGAATATATGAATCCCGCATTACAGTATCTTGCTGCTAACCACACCAGATATACTACTATTATAATAACAATTCAAGAATCTAGATAGAAACCATCTGGAATATCTGAATCCCGCGTTACAGTATGTTGCTGCTAATCACACCAGATATACTATTATAATAACAGTTCAAGAATCTATTTCGATCGGCCGACGAAAATTGTGATATCCATGCATCTTCCACCTCCCTCATCTATACAGCTACCCACAGAAACCAGCAGAAACAATAAACATTTACCGAGAAGCAATGCAAAATTCTTAGCTCAGATATAGGAAATCATCAGAATCAAACCAGCTCCAGGAACAGAAACAGCCCACGCGGCCATGGTTCTGACTCCCCTTGTGCCTAGGATTAGGGAGACCCACCTTCCTTGGGCTTCCCCTCGGCCGAGTGGTCGTCCGCGGGGGCTAGCGGCGGCGCGTAGATCACCTGACGCAATGGCGGCATGGAGTGCGGGACGCCGTACATGCTACCGACGCTCCCAGACGCGTAGAGATCTCCCTGGACTTGGTTTCCTCTCCCGCCGACCATGTGGTAGACCGGGCCGGGCATGTAGCCGCCCTGGCGCCCAGCCGCGTCGAGGTAGTGGACCGGGGGCACCGGGACGAAGTACACCGGATGCTGCATGTACTGCGGGGGCGGTGCCGGCCACGGGGCGGTCTCCGCGACGTATGGAGCCAGAGGCCCACTCAGCTGCACGGGAGCCGGCTTGTCCTTGTCATCGTCGTCGTCAGGCGCCGTCTCCGTGTCAGACTTGGGCTGAGCATCCGCATCCGCAGCCGGGTCACCAGGGCTGGGCTCGTCGGAGGTGGTGTCGATGAAGAGGCCGTCCATGTTGTCCGAGACGATCGACGAGGCCTCGGATCGGACGCGCTCTAGCGAGCTCGGCGCCGGGGCGTTGAGCTGGTCGACGAACCACTGGTCGGTGGAGCCGTCCCCGGTGCCGGAGAGCACGGAGCCGAACGCGGCCGCGGAGGAGGAGCGGTCGGTCGAGGCGGCGAAGAGGAAGAGGCGCAGGCGGGGCGGCTTGAGGGCGGAGGCGGCGAGGCCGTGGACGCGGTCGAGCTCGTCCATGAGGTTGTCGACGTCGTCGTCGGAGGAGACGGAGATGAGCGAGTCGAGGTCGTCCTGCGGGAGCTGGTACCTGAGCGTGGGTTTTGCCGCGCCAGGCGCGAAGAGCGCGGGGGCGAGCCTGGCGAGCGCGGCGGTGAGGACGGCGTGGGAGGCGGTGCGCGGGACGGATACGATGCGGGTCTCGCCACCGACGTAGCGGAGCCTCTGGTCGCCCGGGCGCGGCAGGATGCGGCCGCCGAAGCTCAGCATGAGACGCACGGTTGGACCCGAGTGCGCCTGCGCCTGGGAGGAAGGGGCGTGGGGAGGCGGGTGTTGGTGGTGGTGGTGGCCGCCGTTCCCGTTGCCGTTGCCGTTGCTGCTGCAGCTGCTGGCGCGGGGGGTGGAGGTGGTGGAGGAGGCGTCGAGGTGGTGCGACGACGAGGATGACGTCATGGGCGAGCCCGGAGTGGCGGGGTTGGAAGCAGGCTGTCTGTCGCAGGAGGGTTTAATTGCTAGGGGCACATCGGGATTTGGGAATCGCAAGTTGCGAGCGGAGAGAGAGAGGTGGGTGGGTGGAGACTGGGGGAGTGGGCATTTCTATTCGGTTCGGGCGGGCCCATTGCTAGCTGTGATCCGAATCGGAGCAGTAATTCGTTTCCTTGTACTCCATCTCAACTTTTTGAATTTTTAAATGTATACCCAAAAAGTGAAAACGGTGTGATTTTTCCTATTGGTGGGTCTCACACGCTGGATTTCCAGGATGGTTTTTTCTTTGGCAAGGCACAAAAGAAATGCAATATCTGCACGAAATTAAGAGCAAAAGCTCTCGTAATTATTCTTTTTTTCACATGTTTCTGTAGAGATTTTTCTCCTCCGTGGTAATTTTCCCTCGAGAGACCATGGCCGGGTGCCGGATGATCCATCCAAGAGTCCAAGACCCGGTAAGGGACAAAATAATTGATCCCCGGGACATTCCGTCACCTGATCTTGCACAGTTCCCTAGGGAAACGACAGGCCTACTAGCTCGTACACCCCTCCTCACACCTCACGGATCTCGACATGGCATGGCACCGCCGTCCTTCCGATCTCCTTTGTGGTGCTAAAATATTCCAAAAGGAAAGCTGGGATTTCGTTCGTTGTCCAGCAAGCCAGCCAGGCAGCCTCGTAAATTCTGAACCGTGCCGCGGAGAAAAAGCTGCACGACAGGACGAGCACAGCAAAGCCCGTAATAATGCGCAACCCGGAACACGAAGGGCGTGTTTGGTTGCTACCACATTTTTCAGCCCTCACGACTCCTTGGCCCTGACGAGTCTGTTTCTGGACATATTATGCGTGTATTTTGATTGCCAACAATGTGATAGTTAGTCCCGTTTCGTTGGATGCAATATTTTTTAGCACGGTGTTTCGTGTTCATCTGTGTTTCGTGTACTCTTACCTCACGTCCACGTGGTAGACTTACCTCACACAACGCCATGAAGGGCGGCGAGCAGAACAACGGCGTGATGCAGTAGCGGTGCTGGGATGGCGGTGTCGGGACGGCGAAGGTGCGCTGTCAGTTCACGCAGCCTAAACTGCCGCGGCGACGACGAATTCCATGGCTGCAAGCGACGTCGGATGAGCCAAGAAAATGTCGAGTAGCCGAATAACACGTACACCAAGCACACTTAGTAGCAGTAGCGACGACGGCGGAGTTCACAGCAGCGGCGAGTGGCGGTGACAGAGGTTAAAGAAACACTGTACACTACCTGCAGTCTATGTACGTGCATACATAGAGCACAAAATCTGCTCGTATACGACCGCCGAAATAGAAAACTTACAACAGGAAAGTTGTGTGGAATGTTGAGATGAAGCTACACATTAAAGGATATCTCAAACGGTCGACCAAGCACGACCAATTTGACAAAATTCGTCCAAAAAAGCTGCAAACATCTGTGCGAAATTAAGAAGCTACACTCGACGAATCTCGAAACCGATCATGGGAATCGGCGGAGCTCGTCGACGCCCATATTTCTCATGTACACTGTTTTTTGAGTCGCGCAATATTTAGTGAGATCAGAGAGGCACTTAGTGGAGGAGGTTAAGGGCGGTGAGAGGAACATGTCAACCTGCCCAAGCTGAGCCAACTCTGGCCAACCCTGTAGTGTGCGCGATTTGCACTATGCGAGGGTGGCTCTAGATTCGGCCGTTTCTCTCGGGCCTGACCCAGAGTGCTTTAAGTTTCGTTCGCGTGCAGGTTCACGGAACGGAGCAGCTCACCAAACGGGCAAAATTTCGCATGTAATAGTGCCCCGTGGGCAACCAAACACGCCCGAAATCGTTGAGTTTGCTTCGCATGGTTGGCACCTGTTGTAATAGTACGTTTGTTTATACTGCTTTGTACGTAGCGAACCGACAAAATTAAGTACGCGGTGGAAAAGGAAGTCAAGAAATAGAAGTTGGAAGGTGACGTTTTGTGCAAATAGGCATCGCCATCATCCGTGGAAACCAACTGAAAGAGGGGTTTTAGTATGAAGACAAACACAAGCTTCTGAATCAGGGTGTTCTTATAGTTCTTCTGAGTATACTAGGAAACATGCCCGTGCAATGCAACGGGGAGCAAAAATTCATAGTGGAAGCAAGTTCTCATTGGTATACCTCCTGATTGACTCGCTTCATCGCTTGGGTTGTCTGGATCGATATTGTGTATTGACTCGCTTCATCGCTTGGGTTGTCTGGATCGATATTGTGTATCATGACAACAATCCTTTCAGGCATACCTCCCTAAAGAGGATCCTTTTGACACGATAGTTATCACATAAAAAATGATGTGAGAACAAGTAGTGAAATTTTGAACCGCAAATGCATAGATAATAATAATGTTCGAAAAGCAGTAAGACTCACCTTACAGTGAGATCACACAAAGAATTACTCTCTCGAAACAGAAAAAACGACCAAGTACTTCTACACTAAGATAGCCCAATCATGACTCGGGGAAGTAAAGTCTCCTCTCCCCATTTACTCCCTGCTCCACCTCTCAGCTGGCCACCCCTTCACCTCTCCACGGTGCATCTCCTCTACTCCATCGAGCTCCACGTGGTGGAGGTATGCGACCTGGTCAAGCTTGGCCAGCACAGCTCGTATTTAGGCTGCTGGTTAGTACTACAAAACAATAATCTATCGTTTAAAAATGATATATGATATCCTTCCCGAAAACATAATGATCCATGGCATTTACAACCAGAGTGTTCATAGATTATATGTTGAACATCGCAACTCAAGTGGTCCGATTGATCAAATTGTGTGATGCATTCTTCCAACACAAAGCGAAAAGAGTTGCTTGCACCCACCTGTAAACTTCAACACTATACTTTCATAGTTTCATGAATGAAAGCTTGCATTGTGGCATCCTAGTATATGGGCAATATTCTCCGGCAAGCACAATACTGTAGATGACCCATTCCAATAGTTAAAGTATTGCATTTAAACAACAATTCTATTCAGCCAATTGACAGAAAACAAGCAAATGAAATACTTGTTTACACGTTTTATTTTCAATGTTGCATCTTTCTACAACCAATCTCACTATCATATAGTCGTAATCAATTACACATGAGAGGCAAATGCTCTAGGTGACCGATTCCTTATCTAGGACAAACAAATAATAATTTTAGAATCACATGGGAAAAGACAGAAAGTAACATCAGATGATGAAATTATAAAGCTACTAAGAAATCAGTTGAAGCCTCTGAAGGACATACCATCAACACAACCAAAGAATGCAGTTAAGGTGCAAATACAAGGTGCAAAAAAGGGACTGAGCTCAGAGACTAAATCAGGTTAAAAACCATTTATACTACATATGGTGTTATTTATCCATGTCCAGATTCAAATTCACCAAATGGTTATGATAAATTTATGTGATCCACGTGTTCATCATATTTGAAGCAATGCCATTTAAATTTTACATTGATCTTCTATTTGCTTAGTAAGCTGTTTAAAATGTGTGGCCTGAAATTTAGCTACACCTTACCGGTCTGTAAGCAAAGGAACTTGTAGCTAAGAAATGTAGCTAGGCCCTTATTACTATCACCGACACCACTGACACCTAAGTGATGTGCTACAGGAAACAATTGGTAATGCTATTGATCAAGATTAAATCCTCAGCAAAGTATACATGTTCTCCTACAGAAAACAATTGGTAATACTATCACCACTGACACCTCTAATTTCTGCTGGTTGCAATAACGCAACTCGATATAGGGCGACACAAACTTCCCTCAAGGTGCATACAATTGAACATATATAGCAATAGTATACATGTTCGTAACGTCTTAGCATGTTTGAAGGTTACAGTTTCAGTTTAAAGGATCCTATACAATACTCATTGCAGCGATGAAGTTTCCCTGACTGGATACCATCATAGCCAACATATAGAACCTTCGTATAAAAAAATGTGTAGCGGTAATCTATTCCATGTAACATCAGCTCACGATGACGGCTTAATGACAGATTCAGGCCAATTGGCAACAAAATCTTGTATTAAAATAATGGAATTTATAAAGCAAATGTGATGAGCCAGGGAGATGGAAGCCTGATGCTGATGAAATAGTAAGATATTGTGAATAATAATGTTCTTATTATAATGTAATTGCTGACTCAAGTACATTCTTACTCACTTGCTTCCCACAAATTCAAGTTGATTTGCAACTTGAGGCCCCACAAAATGTTCAAAAAGATTCATCAACTAACCACGCTTCATCGCGAGCTCCGACCCCATGAACCCAAGTGTTGACATCATATCCTGCAAGAACAAATAAAATGTCCTCTCATGTACATGTGTGCATGGACAAATTAGATCGCAGTAACTTAGACTGCTTAGAAAAAATGTTGGGTCTAATGGCATTTTCAGTTGGTAACTAACCCAAAAAGGGGGGTGATTAACAATATTATCTTAAATCTTACAGAAAGATTTTTTTCAAAGAAAAGCTAATGTGGACATTTTTTATGGCAAAGTTCTAGTGATCACTGGTTGTGTTGTCTTAATTGGGGTATTTCATAATGAACACTAACTCTAGGTGAGTTTTTTCCAGGAGAAATGTATCCTTCATGAAGAGAGCATCAAACAACCAAATACCATATATGGGATCTCATATGATTAATTTTGAGAGGCAACAGATGATTGCCATTCAGGTAGACCGAAATACTAAGGATAAACAAGCATTACATACCTTGGGGTACAACTACATCATCTTTCCTCCGATAGAATATATCATTTTAAAGCCAATTGATGAGGGTTCCACATATATTTCTCTCCTGGAAAAACCAAATCAAGCAGCGAGCGCTCGGATTTCTGTGGGCTGTGGAGAAGGCGAGCGATTTGGGGAGACGGCAAAACGTTTCGCTTGTGCGAAGGGAGTTGGACGAAACGTTCCCACATAGTCATTCTCTGAGAGCATTGATCTAAAAAAAATTTCAACCAGAGAAAACAAAGAGCAGTACAGAAACTGCATACTATATAACTTGATACGAGTATTCGTATTCGTTATTATAATTCTTATTTATACTGGTTAGCTAACCCAATTTAACCAAATTTCCCATCCATTTTTTTCAAAGGTATCATCACTAAAGTAACATTAAACCTGGATAACATATGCGCTCTTAAGTGACAACAGAGTGTTCTAGCAAGTATATCTGACCTTGATATGTAGTAGGTATGGAGGTAAGTAAACTGCTGCAGGAATAGAGAAGGAGTGGATTGTTCAGTCAAAGAAAAGTTTGCCGCCTCACAGAAAAAGTAAGAAAGCTTAATTACACAGACACAATCCATGGCTGCATACCTCCAACAACTGAGATGGCATGCCACTACTGTTAAGCAGTTGTGCATCTCCTGCAAATGACAACACAAAGATAGTGAGATGCCATAAAGTTATTGTAACCTGAAGAGAATCATCCCTTACAAGCCTGTTTGTCTCACACAAAAAATGAAGGGGAGAACTTACCTTGTAGCTCCTCCAAAACTCAAAGGTCCATGCAAGATTTGTTGTTGCGTAGACATTCTTTTAATGGTATCAAGGAGACAATGTTCCGCATGTGTCTGTCAACAACTTAGGTCCTGTGCAAAGGAAAAGAGAGGAGGACAACTAAAAGGTATGAAAATATGAAACTCCTTTAGAAACACTCACCATATCCATACACAGGTCTAAATTTCGAACATGCATCAAGATTCACATGAATAGCCATATCTTCGGCAACACGATAATAATTACCACCTCCAATGATCGAAAGTGCCTGCGACGAACACACAAATAAGGGAATTCAGATGAGTAGAACATGGACACAACATATTTCAAATGTGATGGATTGTTTTTGGTTTACTCAGATCAGGTTTCAGTTTGCTTTGAAAATGTATGAGACCACTAACATGCATCATAGATATTCATTCGATGTTGTTCAGGTTGTATCAGACTATATTAAGACAAAGACCACTAACATGCATCATATATATATTAAGATCTGCTGAAACCAGCAACGCTACAAAGACAGTTCAGGTTCTATCAGACTATCACAATCAAGAGT
Source organism: Puccinellia tenuiflora (assembly GCA_012064385.1). NCBI lineage: Eukaryota > Viridiplantae > Streptophyta > Magnoliopsida > Poales > Poaceae > Puccinellia > Puccinellia tenuiflora. The sequence continues at coordinate 74,606 of QRDG01001782.1, read as the reverse complement.
TAACATACAATAAGAGAACATTAGTATCATGTTAACGAGAGCAGTACGGGAGGCTGTACCAGAGTTTCAGTAACCTGTGGCAAGAGCTGCAGGTCGAAGAAGGCAGGAGCAGCTCTGAGCCTCTAAGTGCATGCCGTCAACAACAACTCTGGATAGTACCTCCCAGCCGCGGTGAGGTCCTCCCACCAGCCGCGGGCGGCGCCCAGGGCCACCGCCGCACCGTCTTCCTCGTACCCGCATGGTCATCGATGGCTGCGCCGGTCGCTGGCGAGCTCCTACTGGTCGACAGGAGGAGGATCGCCGGGGAGGCGGCCATGCCGGCGGTGAATGATCCGGTCGGGCGGGGAGTTGGTTGCGGCGCATCTGGATCGGGATCTCGGGAAGAAAGGCGGTCGAGGGAGAGAGCCAGAGAGGGATAGTTGGGTGGGTGTGTGGCCGGTGGGGGCTGCGCCGGTGCTGGCGAGGCTGAGGTGGCCGGCGAGGGCTGCACCGGTAGCAGGCTAGGGCTGGTATGCTGTCGATGGCGGCGCGGAGGGAAAGGGGATTGCACCGGCGTGGGAGCACGAGATCGTGGGGGGCGAGGGCTACGCAGGTTGGTGCGGCTTTGTTGCCTCGTCCCGAACGAGCGCTCGGATTTCTGTGGGCTGTGGAGAAGGCGAGCGATTTGGGGAGACGACAAAACGCTTCGCTTGTGCGAAGGGAGTTGGACGAAACGTTTCGCTCGACGTACGACATAACGAATCGTTCTTTTTAGGTAGCAGAGATACTTTGATTTTGGCTCGACAGAGACCAGCATATGCAATGCGTGTGAAAGCACATCGGGGAAATACGTAATGCACATCTTGACTGATACATATCATAATATAGCATATTGTAGAGCATAAAAAAAGCTGAAACATATGTCATATTGTAGAGCATAAAAAAAGCTGAAACATATGTCGAGCCCGTTATAACCTCCAGCTATAGAAACGGTAAGCATGAACTTCGTGAATTGCACAAATAGATGAAAACACCAAATCGAAACTTTTGATCGAGTAGTACACAGTGGTATATTTTTAAAACTTGAATCGAATTAATGGGTGTATATACCAACATGCAGCAGAGAGAATTCGCTGACTTTGAGTCATTGACATGTTGACCCCACGTATAACGGATCAAGACTCTAAGTCTAGTAAACTCAAATATCGCCTTCACCCTAAGAGCAACATGTCATCATGTGTTCACAAGTACGCACTCTCCCATAAAAAATACAACATTAGATACCCCCACATAAATCAAGTAGGGAAATTAATCAACACATACCTCTGGTTTAGCATGGGCGAGAAGAAGTTGTGTGCTTGGCACCTCTCTTGCTGGTTTCCCGTGTTGCTCGCCCATTGCCGCTCGCACACACTTCTCACTTCCTAGGTCACTCCACTATGGTCTACTTGACGCATGCACCCACTTGTCCTCACAACTCAGAGCATGAGCTACGGGGGCACTACAATGCTAGTGCCCCCAAGAATCCAGGCACGAAATCACTAGTTTCATCCAATTCGTGAGGTTCCCTTCTTATGTCCTCTCTTTGCCACCTTCTTCCTTATAATAAACCAATGAATGCAAAACTTTGCTACTTTTCCCTGTAGCTTATGTTTCTTTTTCACTCTCCCTCTTTCTTTTGGACGAAGCATCGGCATCATCCTCTGCAAGAGCCCTCCTGCTCTAACCAAAACCTCAAGCCAACTGAAGACGTTGGAAGAATAGTTTCTCGTGAGATGGTGCTCAAGGACAAAGAAGAGCTTCGAGGCATGTCTCTACTCATGAAAAGAATAATATTGCTTTCAAAGGATCTCAATCTCAAGTGATGATGGAGGAGAAGACATAGAGAAGGTTTCCAATGACTCAGCTCTCATGTCTCGAAACCTCAACAATATGTACAAAAGAGGAATGGAGACTACAACAACTTCAAGTCAAATTCGAGAGACACGAGATCATCATCATATGACATGAACAATACAAAGTCAAGAAGCACACATGCTATAATTGCAGTGATGTCGGACATGTTAGAGCCACGCAAAGAGAAGAGAGACAAGCAGGACAAGAGGAATAAGAAGGGTGTGAGGGATAGAGATAACTCCAAGGTGTTGGAGATATGCCCAAGAGGCAATAATAAAGATTATTAATCATCATATTTCCCGTTCATGATAAATGTTTATTATCCATGCTATAATTGTATTAACCGGAAACAAACACATGTGTGGAATATAAACGACAAAGTGTCCCTAGTAAGCCTCTCATAACTAGTTCGTTTGATCAAGTGTTTGTCAGAAGTTTCCTAACCATGGATTTATGAATCACTTGATAAACGGAGTTATATCATAGGAGATGATATAATGGACAAACCCATTTTAATAGATGTCAAATATAGTTTCCTTAGACCATGAGGTTATGTCACTCCCGTCTGTCGGAGGAATACTTTGTGGACATCAAACGTCACTTCGTAACTGGGTGATTATAAAGGTGTCTTTCAGGTATCTCCAATGGTGGGTTGTTGGGTCACATGAATCAAGATTAGGATTTGTCCGTCCAAGCAGTGGATAGATATCTCTGGGCCCTCTCGGTAGCATAGCATCCAAAAGCTTGCAAGCATATGACTAAGTAGCTAGTCATAAGGATCCTATCCTATGGGATGAGTAAAGAGAACATGTCAGAAATGAGATTAATCAGATATGGAGATATCGGTGATTAAGTCTTGGGCAAGTAATATATTGTGAGACAAAAGGAATCTTATATGGATTACTTGAATCCCTGACAATGTGGTTCAACCGATAAAGTACTTCGTTGAATATGTAGGAATCAATATGGGCATCCCGGTCCCGCTATTGATTATTGATTAATCATGTCTGCATGTTTTCGAACTCGTAGGGTCACACACTTAACGCTTCGATGTAGTTAGGGCTTGAGATAAATGATGGTGTGAACGAATATTGATTCGGAGTCTCGGATGGGATCCTAGACATCATAAGGAGCTCCGGAAGAGTCCGGAGAATAAAATTCATATAAGGAAAGTAGTTTCCGGAGGCGTCGAAAAAGTTCGGGAATTTTCCGACATGGTACCAGAAATTTCTAGAAGGTTCCGGAAGGTTCTAGAAGTGGGCCCACCTGACGTGTGGGGTCCACATGGACCAAACGGGTGGTGCAACAGCCCACATGGGTTGGCCGCACCAGCCCCAAAGGCCCATGCGGCTAAGAGGTGGGGCGGCCAAATCCTAACCCTAGGTGGTGCCTTGGGGGCCAAGGCACCCCTTGGCCGCCGGCCCTAAGGGGCGGCCAAATCCTTACCCTAGCCATCGTCGTGCTGTTGAGATCTCGCGAGCCTCTCCTTCACCTCTTGCGGGATCAAGATCAAGGAGTCTTCATCGAGCCGTACGTGTGGATATACCACGGAGGTGCTGCTCGTGCGGCGCTTCGGATCGGATAATACATCTCCGCGCGACTAGACGAGTCTAGTTGCGGGGATCAACTAGCCAACCCCTGCCTCGACAAAACACGTTCGGTTTTCTTCGAGGGTGAGATTCGATCTCCTTGTTGCTACCTCCATCTAGTAGATCGTGATCTTGTTTGGATTTCTTCCACCTTGTTGCATAGGAAAATTTTTGTTTTCTATGTTGCGAACCCTACACAAGGACCGAATGAAGGGAAAATGCTTAAAGCGCTACTCAATATATGATGCAACGCTAGGCCAGGCTCCCGCTGAGGGGTCGCCTGAAGATGTTATGAATATCTGGGCAAACCCGTTCTGAGGACCACGAGATAGTTAAGTGCGGTCTGTTATATGGCTTAGGACCAAAGCTCCAAAAATGTTTTGAGCACCATGGCGCATATGAGATGATGGGTCAACTGAAAGAAATGTTTCAGACCCAAGCCAAGGTGTAGAGGTATGAGGCCTCCTCCAAGTTCTTTAGCTATATGATGGAAGAGAGCAGCTCTGTCAGTGAACACATGCGCAAAATGTCTGGGTACGGTGATCGTCTGGCGCAGCTGGGTGTCGTGATTCCCAATGAGTTGGGGATTGACCGTGTTCTCCAGTCACTTCCACCAAGCTACAAAAGCTTCTTGATGAAATATAACATGCAAGGGATGGATAAAACTGTTCCTAAGCTCTTCGCAATGTTGAAGACATCGGAGGTGGAAATCAAGAAGGAGCATCAAGTGTTGATGGTCAACAAGACCACTAGTTTCAAGAAGAAGGGTAAGAGAGACAACTTTAAGAAGGTCGGCAAGCCAGCTGCTGCTACTACGAAGAAGCCAAAGAAAGGCCCTAAGTCTGACACTGAGTGCTTCTACTACAAGGGATCTCGACACTGGAAGCGCAACTGCCCAAAGTATCTGGCAGATAAGAAGGCTGGCAATGTCAAACAAGGTATATGTGATATACACGTTATTGATGTGTGTCTTACTATTGGGAATATGCCCTAGAGGCAATAATAAAATGGTTTATTAGCATATCAATGTTTATGATAAAAAGTTTATTATCCATGCTATAATTTATATTAACCGGAAACATAATACATGTGTGGAATATAAACAACAAAGTGTCCCTAGTAAGCCTCTACCGGACTAGTTCGTTAGTCAAGAAATGGTTAAGGTTTCCTAACCATAGGACTTGTTATAGTCACTTGATAACAGAGTCATATTATTGGGAGAATGATATGATGGACAAGACCCAATTATAAAGTATTGCAATTTATCGTGTCACGAAGTTTCATTGCCAACACTTTTAATATATGCCAAGTGTAGTTTTCTTAGACCATGAGGTTATGTCACTCCCGTTTACTGGAGGAATACTTTGTGGACATCAAACGTCGCTTCGTGACTGGGTGATTATAAAGATGGCTTTCAGGTATCTCTAATAGTAAGTTGTTGGGTGATGTGAATCAAGACTGGGATTTGTCCCTCCATGTGACAGAGAAGATATCTCCAGGTATTCTCGGTAATATAGCATCAGAAAGTTTGCAAACATGTGATTAAGGCGTAATCACGAAGATCCTATATTATGGACGAGTAAAGAGAACTTGTCGGCTAACGAGATTGAACTAGATATGGTGATATCGACCATCAAATCTCGGTCAAGTAAATTATCGTGAGACAAAGAGAAACATATACGAGATTGATTGAATCTTCGGCATCGTGGTTCAATCGGTAAAAGAACTTCGTTGAATGTGTGGGAGTCAATATGGGCAACCCGTTCCCGCTATTGGTTATTGATCGGATCATGTCTGCACGTTCTCGAACCCATAGGGTCACACACTTAACGCTCCGATGTAGCTAGGGTTTGCGATGAGATAATTGATGGTATGAATGAATGATGATTCGGAGTCTCGGATGAGATCCTAGACATCACGAGGAGTTCCGGAAGAGTCCGGGGAATAAGATTCATATATGGAAAGTTGTTTCCGGAGGTATCGAAAAAGTTCCGGAATATTCCGGCAGGGTACCGGAAGGTTCTAGAGGAGTCTAGAAGTGTGACCCACTTGTTATGGGGCCCACATGGACCGAGGGGCCAGTGCAGCGGCCACATGGGTTGGCCGCACCAGCCCCATAGGCCCATATGGGCCGAATTGGAGAGGAGGGAGCCAAATCCCTAAGGGACTCGGCTGGCTTGGGGGCCAAGCAAGCCCCTTGGCTGGCCGGCCCTAGGGTTCCCCCTTGACCCTCCACCTATAAAAGGGGATGAGGGGTGCGGCACAAGAGGACCAAGTCCTTGCCACCCCAAACCCTAGCCACACCCCTCCTCTACCTCCACCCTTGTCGCGCCACCCCTTGCCTTAGGGGTTGCCGCACCACCACCACCTCCTTCTCCTCTTGCTTGGCTTAGGAGAAGCCCTGCTCGCGGAGATCTCCACCATCATCACCAACACACCGTCGTGCTGCTGAGATTCATCTAGCCACTTCCTCCTCGCTTGCGGGATCAAGGAGAGGACGTCTTCATCGAGCTGAACGTGTGGATACCGCGGAGGTGCTGCTTGTGCGGTGCTTCGACGGATTGGATCTCGAGGATAATACATCTCCTTGCGACTAGACGAGTCTAGTTGCGGGGATTGACTAGCCAACCAATGCACCGACAAAACGCGTTTGTTTGATCTTCAAGGGTAAATATTTGATCTCCTTCTCGCTACTTGCATCTAGTAGATCTACATCCTTCGGGTTTCTTCCGCTTGTTACGTAGGAAATTTTTTGTTTTCTATGCAACGACCCCTACACTTACAAGTGCTCGTACTAGTGCCTGGGTATTTGATACTGGTTCGGTTTCTAACATATGTAACTCGAAACAGGAACTGCGGAATAGACGACGCTTGACGAGGAACGAGGTGACGATGCGTGTTGGAAATGGCTAAAAAGTTGAAGTGATCGCCATTGGCACGCTCCCTCTATGTCTACCTTCGGGATTAGTTTTAAACCTTAATAATTATTATTTGGTGCATGCGTTAAGCATGAACATTATATCTGGATCCTGTTTATTGCGAGACGGTTATTCATTTAAATCAGAGAGCTTTGGTATTTCTATTTATATGGATAATATCTTTTATGGACATGCACCTGAAGTGAATGGTTTATTTCTGTTGAATCTTGATAGTAGTGATACACATGTTCATAACATTGATGCCGAACAATGTAAATTAAATGATGATAATTCCACATACTTGTGGCACTGCCGTTTGGGTCATATTGGTGTAAAACGCATGAAGAAACTCCATTCCGATGGACTTTTGGATCCACTTGATTTCGAATCATTTGAAACATCCGAACCATGCCTCATGGGCAAGATGACTCGAACACTATTCTCCGGCACAATGGAGAGAGCAACAGACTTATTGGAAATTATACATACTGATGTGTGCGGTCCAATGAGTGTTGCAGCATGCGGTGGATATCGTTATTTCTTGACCTTCACTGATGGTTTAAGTAGATATGGGTATATTTACTTAATGAAACACAAGTCCGAAACGTTTGAAAAGTTCAAAGAATTTCAGAGTGAAGTAGAAAATCATCGTAACAAGAAAATATAATTTCTCCGATCTGATCGTGGAGGTGAATATTTGAGTTACGAGTTTGGTATGCATTTAAAGACATGTGAATTTGTTTCACAACTCACATGGTGCGATCTATGATGTATCTTACTGAGCTGCCACTATCATTTTGGAGCTATGCATTAGAGACAGCCGCATTCACTTTAAATAGGGCACCATCAAAATCCGTTGAGACGACCCCATATGAGCTATGGTTTGGCAAGAAGCCGAAGTTATCGTTTCTTAAAGTTTGGGGTAGCGAAGCTTATGTGAAAAGACTTCAACCTGGTAAGCTCGAACCCAAATCGGAAAAATACGTCTTCATAGGATATCCTAAGAAAACTATTAGGTATACCTTCTACCACAGAACTGAAGGCAAGATCTTTGTTGCCAAAAACGGTTCCTTTCTGGAGAAGGAGTTTCTCTCGAAAGAAGTGAGTGGGAGGAAAGTAGAGCTTGACGAGGTTGTCGAACCTGTTCTTGAGATCTCGAGTAGCGCAGAGCTGGAAGATGTTCCAGAACAGCCTTTGCCACCTGAAGAAGAAGCAAATGGATCATAGTCCTCCGGACAAAGCTGCTACTGAACCTCGCAGATCGACGAGGGAACGTACCAGCCCTGATTGGTACAACCCTGTCATGAATGTCATGTTGTTGGACAACAATGAACCTGCGAACTATGAGGAAGCGATGATGAGCCCTGACTCCGATAAATGGCTAGGATCCATGAAATACGAAATGGAATCCATATATGAAAACCAAGCATGGACTTTGGTGGACTTACCAAACGACCACAAGGCCGTTGAGAACAAATGGATATTCAAAAGAAAAACAGATGCTGACGGTAATGTCACCCTATACAAAGCACGACTCGTCGCAAAGGGTTTCCGAAAAATTCAAGGAGTTGACTACGATGAGGCTTTCTCACTTGTAGCGATGTTGAAATCTGTTCGGATTATGTTAGCAATTGTTGCGTTTTATGATTATGAAATTTGGCAAATGGATGTAAAGACCGCATTCCTTTATGGTCATATTAAGGAAGAGTTGTACATGGTACAGCCCAAAGGTTTTGTCGATCCTAAGGGTGTTGACAAAGTGTGCAAACTTCAGAGGTCCATATATGGACTGAAGCAAGCATCACGGAGTTGGAATCTCCAGTGTGATGAAGTGATCAAAGGGTTTGGATTTGTCCAAACTTATGGAGAGGCCTATATTTACAAGTAAGTGAGTGGAAGTTCTGTAGCTTTTCTAATACTATATGTGGACGGCATATTGTTGATTGGAAATGATATAGAACTACTTGAAAGTGTAAAGGCTTATTTGAATAAGAGTTTTTCAATGAAAGACCTTGGCGAAGCAGCGTATATTTTAGGCATTAAAATCTATAGAGATAGATCAAGACGCCTAATAGGGCTTTCATAGAGTACATACCTTGACAAAGTTCTGAAGAAGTTCAGAATGGAAGATTCGAAGAAGGGGTTCTTACCAATGTTGCAAGGTAAGACGTTGAGTAAGACTCAATGTCCAATCACGGCAGAAGATAGAGAGAGGATGAACAATGTTCCCTATGCCTCAGCCATAGGCTCTATCATGTATGTCATGATATGTACTAGACCTGATGTGTGCCATGCTGTTAGTCTGACCAGCAGGTACCAGAGTGATCCAGGAGTGGAACACTGTACATCAGTTTAAAATATCCTTAAGTATCTGAAAAGAACTAAGGAAATGTTTCTCGTTTATGGAGGTAACCAAGAGCTTGTCGTAAAGGGTTACGTTGATGCTAGTTGAGATACTGATCTGGATGATTCAAAGTCTCAGTTCGGATACGTGTTTATTCTAAATGGTGGCGCTGTGAGCTGGAGGAGTTCCAAGCAGAGCGTGGTGGCAAAATCTTCAACTGAAGCGGAATATGTGGCAGCCTCTTCGGTAGCAAGTGAAGCAGTCTGGATGAAAGATTTCCTCTCCGAGCTAGGTGTGGTTCGAAGTGCGTCAAGGCCTTTAGCCCTGTACTGTGATAATACAGGTGCAATTGCTCTTGCTAAAGAGCAAACTTCATATAAGAATACAAAGCATATCAAGCGCCGCTTTCACAATTTGTGTGAGAATGTCCGAGATGGAGACATAGAGATTTGCAAGGTGCATACGGATCTGAATGTGGCAGAACCGTTGACTAAACCTTTTCCACGAGCAAAACATGATTAACACCAGGACACTAGTAGGAAAATGCTTATAGCCGCCAGACTATCGCTGGCGCAGCAAAAAACATGTTCGCCAGTGGTATTCCTAAAATATTGTTCGCCAGCGGTACGGAACCTACCGCTGGCGAACAATCTACTGTGTTCGTCAGCGGTACCTATGGGTCCAGACAAATCCAGCATCAGAAACTACCACTGGCGAACAATATGTTATGTTCGCCAGCGGTACGACACCTACCACTGGCGAACTAGATATTGGGTTCGCCAGCGGTAGCTGTGGACCAAAGTGACACAGCAGCGACCTGGTTACCACTTCCGAACAAAATAATCAGTTCGCCAGCAGTAGTTCCCTCTCTCCTTTATCTTCTTCTCCACCGCACGCACACACACCACCACGGGCACATCCCCACCCCATTCTGATCTCATGATCTCATCCCCCCTCGCGCCGCACCCACTACTCCTCCTCGACCTCGCCGCCGACGCTGCCAGAGGACGTCGAGATGAACGATTCCGCGCCCGCTCCCGCTCCCGCCGCGGCTCCTGAGGCCACCGACGCCCCCGCGCCGGTGCCCGCTCTCTCTACCCTGCAATGTGAGTAGCTTCTCGTCTCCCAGTGCCCCTCCCCCCAAACCCTAGCTCAGCCTCTTGCACCGTGGGTGCTGGACGGGGCGGTAGCTAACGCGTGTCTTCTTCTCGGCACGTGCAGATCTGAAGGAGATCGCGTCGGTGATCGAGGCCGGGTCGCTGACCAAGGAGGTGCGCTGGATCTCCCGCGCCGTCCGCCTCACGATCGCCCTCCTCCACTGCCTCGCCGCCCGCGACGTCGCGAACTTCCTCGCCTTCGCGCTGCCCCCTTCCTCTGATGCCTTCACCCGCCTCTCCCAACTCCTGCCCAAAGTATTTTCAACCTATTGCGCGAGTTTGCTTGTGATTTGGAATAAACAAGCAAATTATTCCTGAATCTGATGGCAACACGAAGAACTTGAGCATGGCGTGTTATGCTTGCTAATTTGAATGTGTCTTTACTGCTGAATTGGACGGTAGATCGTTATGGATCGATTGGCTTCTTAGAAGTGAATGGGAACTCATAATCTAGATAATTGTTGTAGAGCAACTGGTACTATGTTGGTTATTATGTACATACATTGAGTAATTTCGAAATTTGCAATTGAGTTTCATTATTGAAGTTCATGTCGATCTTGATGCCTTCTGCTCCGATGCTTTGCTGAATAACATGGTAGATCGTTCGGGATTGTCTGGCTTTTTTAGGAGTGAATGGAAAGTCATAATTTGGATAATCCTTGTAAAGCAATTGTTACTGTATGGCAATGCATATTTTGCTATTGGGTTTCACCATTGAAGTTCATGGTGAACCATCCTTTCTGATGCTTAAATGACAATTCACAGTTTTGGAATTGTTGAGTAGGGGTTAAAACTTGTTCCCGTTTCATTCTGTACACATTAAAATTTGAAACTGGAGTCTTCTCTTGCCCAGAGGCTTTTGACATTCATCTGAATGTTACCATTTTTTAGGAAGATGGAAGTGAGATGGATGTGGATAATGCAGCTCCAGCGGCTCAAGTTTCAATCAAGCACGGCCTCCCAGAGACTGAAATATACTGCTACCTGCTTGTGTTGATTTTCATTATTGATCATAAGAAATACGACGAGGTATATATCTCTGATATTTCCTACACTTCGTCATCCTTAGCGAAGCGTACCAATTTGATGTTCTCTCTAGGCTAAAGCATGTGCCAACGCTAGCATTGCTCGTCTGAAGAATCTCAACAGGAGGACGGTTGATGTTTTGGCTTCTAGGCTGTACTCGTATTACTCGTATGCCCATGAACTCACCAACCGAATGCTCCATTTTATCTACTTCTGGAATCTTTCTTGTTTTGCCATGGCTGAACATCGGGCTGTCTAGGAATGGTCTGATGCATAATCTGAGACATTAATGAGTGGATATAATTAGATTTTTTTGCTATTTTTTAGGTCCTGTTGTTGTAAAATATAAAGCTAAAACTCTTCAGGTGTTTTGCTCTTTTATTGATGCTACAATACATATTAGAACTTGTTTCCATCTCAAATTACTTGGATGTCATTCATCTGAACCTGTTTCCTACTAGTGCAAATGCCTCGTCTAAATCTGATTGCATGCATTAGTTGGTTGTTATTTCACTATGTTTAGTTAACCATCAGATTAGTAGTTAGATGCCATTTTTTAGCCTCTACCTTTGTGTGGCCTCCCTTTTTTTATCAAGTTAACACAGCCGGTGACCTGCTACAGATGACATCGACTTGGGGTTGTGGTGTGGTGACGACGACATCGACATGGGTGGGACTGTGGTGGCGGCGACGACATCGACATGGGACTGTGGTGGCGGCGAGGACAACATCGACACGAGGTTGCTGTGGTGGCAGCGATGACGACATCGACAGGGGGTTGTGGCGGCGGCGACGACATCGACATGGGACTATGGCGATGGCAATGATGACATCGACACGGGGCTATTGTGCCGGTGACGACGACATCAACAAGGCCTAAGCAACTTTTATTATTTTTCTTTGTACATGAGATTTTTGCATATGCAAAAGAAAATATTCATGTATTTCGGGTTAATAGAAAATATAATATGAGAATAAGTCGAGGTGTTATAAATATGCATTTTTTAAAACCAAAATTAATACCGGTGGCATGCAAAATGTAAAGCGCACCACTAGTATAAATTTTTTTTAAAATTCCCAAAAATATTACCACTGGCGAGCCCGAAAGAAAACGCGCCACTAGTATTACATTTATTACTGGCGCACCGGATGGAATGCGCGCCACTAGTAAGTAGCTACCGCTGGCGAACAACCTGTTCTTGGTTCGCCAGTGGTACGTGAGCTACCGCTAGTGAACGAGGCAGTAGTTCGCCAGCGGTAAGCTATTACCACTGGCAAACTGGTTGTTCGCCAGCGGTAAGCTGTTACCACTGGCGATAGTAGCGCTGGCGAACCGCACGTTCGCCAGCGATAGCATATTTAGGGTTCGCCAGTGATAGCCATTTTCCTACTAGTGGGAGGCCAAGGGTGTTAGATTGCTACAAATGTAAACTATATTATTGACTCTAGTACAAGTGAGAGATTGTTGGAGATATGCCCAAGAGGCAATAATAAAGATTATTAATTATCATATTTTCTGTTCATGGTAAATGTTTATTATCCATGCTATAATTGTATTAACTGGAAACAAATACATGTGCAGAATATAAACGACAAAGTGTCCCTAGTAAGCCTCTCATAACTAGTTCGTTTGATCAAGTGTTGGTTAGAAGTTTCCTAACCATGGATTTATGAATCACTTGATAAACGGAGTTATATCATAGGAGATGATATAATGGACAAAACCATTTTAATAGATATCAAATATAGTTTCCTTAGACCATGAGGTTATGTTACTCCCGTCTGTCGGAGGAATACTTTGTGGACATCAAACGTCACTTCGTAACTGGGTGATTATAAAGGTGACTTTCAGGTATCTCCAATGGTAGGTTGTTGGGTCACATGGATCAAGATTGGGATTTGTCCGTCCAAGCAGTGGATAGATACTTCTGGGCCCTCTCGGTAGCATAGCATCCAAAAGCTTGCAAGCATATGACTAAGTAGCTAGTCATAAGGATCATATCCTATGGAACGAGTAAAGAGAACTTGTTGGAAACGAGATTAATTAGATATGGAGATATCAGTAATTAAGTCTCGGGCAAGTAATATATCATGAGACAACAGGAATCGTATATGAATTAATTGAATCCCGGACAATGTGGTTCAACTGATAAAGTACTTCGTTGAATATGTAGGAATAAATATGGGCATCCCGGTCCCGCTTTGATTATTGATTTAATCATGTCTGCATGTTCTCGAACCCGTAGGATCACACACTTAATGCTTCGATGTAGTTAGGGCTCGAGATAAATGATGGTGTGAACGAATATTGATTCGGAGTCTCGGATGGGATCCTAAACATCATGAGGAGCTCCGGAAGAGTCCGGAGAATAAAATTCATATAAGGAAAGTAGTTTCCGGTGGCATCGAAAAAGTTCGGGAATTTTCTGGCAGGGTACCGAAAATTTCTAGAAGGTTCCGGAAGGTTCTAGAAGTGGGCCCACCTAACATGTGGGGTCTACATGGACCAAACGGGTGGCACAACAGCCCACATGGGCTGGCCGCACCAGCCCCAAAGGCCCATGCGGCTAAGAGGCGGGGCGGCCAAATCCTAACCCTAGGTGGCGCCTTGGGGGCCAAGGCACCCCTTGGCCGCCAGCCCTAGGGGGTGGGAGGCGCACCCCTGGCCTCCTATTAAAGGAGGGCCAGGGCGCAGTGGCTGCCCCCCCCACGCATCCTCCAAGCCGCCGCCCCCTGCTCCTCCCCCTCCTCTCCCGCAGCCGCTTGGCGAAGCCCTGCCGGGATCTCCACCATATCCACCACCACACCGTCGTCGTGCTGTTGAGATCTCGCAAGCCTCTCCTTCACCTCTTTCGGGATCAAGATCAAGGAGTCTTCATCGAGCCGTACGTGTGGATACCACGGAGGTGCTGCTCGTGCGGCGCTTCAGATCAGATAATACATCTCCTCTTGACTAGACGAGTCTAGTTGCGGGGATCGACTAGCCAACCCATGCCTCGACAAAACACGTTAGGTTTTCTTCGAGGGTGAGATTCGATCTCCTTCTTGCTACCTCCATCTAGTAGATCTGATCTTGTTTGGGTTTCTTCTGCCTTGTTGCATAGGAATTTTTTTGTTTTCTATGCTGCGAACCCTACACAAGGACTGGACGAAGGGAAAACGCTTCAAGCGCTACTCAATATATATGTCCCACACCAATCTTGGTGAATGGACTTCCAGCCCTAAACGTGAGACTGACTCTAACTCCTCAGTGACGATGAAGAAAGTGGTGTTGTTGGGATTTCCATTGCTTCATATCCACCTGCACGTTCCATCTTAGAAGTCCCTAAGAAGGATAACCACACTCCATCGTGCCTCATGGTCAAAGGGCTCAAGGTATAACCTTCCACACTCACTATGATGGCACCGAAGATGATTTCCTTGGTGAGGAATTGGGAGATGATTTTTGCTCATACAGCTTGCTACTGTTTGTGAGAAGCAAGAAGATTTGACTGTTAATGAGAGAAAGAGGTGTGAGAGCTTAACTCGCGAGCTTCAAAAACTAAAGTTAATAAATATTGATCTCTTAGAGTTAAAGAAACATAGTACTTTTTTGCGGGTAGTACTCTCTTTAGTGATCATGGAAGCTAAGTCTTGATTATCATAGGAGGAAGAAAATCACGAGTCGCTCAAGTATGAGTATGAAGATCTTGAGAAGAAGCACCCTTATCTTATTACCAAAATATCTCACTCTCCACGCGATAACACTAAAATTGACTCTCCTCTTCACTTAGAAGATGATTTCATTGGTGGATAAGTATATCTAGATCCAGATATCCTCTCTCCTTTCCCTCGAGAATATGCAAGCATCAGAGGAATGAATAGAAGTGCAACAATGGAGGTGAGAGAGAGAGAATAAAAAAAGCCACTAAGTATGGAGAAGAAGTTTCCCTTTTATATGACCCCTAAAGGCAACCGTTACACCCATTTCTAGGTGTTCTGGCTCCATTCTGGTTGGTCTGGCTACCTCGGTCAGCCGGATCTAGAACCGGAATGCTCCTGGACCCACGTTTGTTCCAAATCAGTATTATACCAATAATTTCTAGTTTCATGACATGTTAACTGAAATTCAACCGGTAAAAAAAACACTCTCACAAAGACGACCATATATTTTGCATGGTAACCATCTTTCTAGCCAATTTTTTTTAATTTAACCATCTCTTAGATAATTGTCTCGTCATATACTTTGTTCTCGAAGTGGATGAAAATGATACAACTGAGACTTTCATGTCTTTGAAGAAGTACGTGTAAGTTTATTTTATGCATATTTCGAACTATCAATATGGTCTTTGAACTATTTATATGGCTATTTATGCAATTTTTCAATTTAAAATTTCAATACATGTTATTTATTGTTCTATACCGAATTACGCTATAAATATTTAATGAATGATAAGTTGATTTATCACAGTCAATTTCTTTTGGTCTCTATCAGGATACACGGTAATTTTTTAATGAATGATAAGTTTGATTCTCTATGAGTCTACTGTGCGTGTAATTATTTAGGGTTAACCTGGATGGAATATCCCGTGTGACTTGGCACCAGCTAGTCTCCAATCACACGGGCAGCAGGCAGGCCCTCACTAACTTTTTTCAACTTTTTTCTTGAAACATCGGGGTACAACTATAAAAAAGGGTTACCTTTACAAATGGAACTTTATTAGCTCCTAAGCGCGCCACTTGGCAGTAGAGGATAATTTTTGTGGGATTTTTTATTTCTCACGCGCGGAGGTTGTACGTGCATTTATTTTCGAGATTCGATTTTTTAAAAAACGAAATATCTTTAGATCCGCTTATCCAAATTACAAATGGTTTTCATATTTGAGATACTCTCGTCGAGATCTTTAAATCTAGATCCCATATTGATATATTTCGATTTTTTTTTGTATTTTCAAAACTAGTATGGTTGTACTCCGTACATTCAAAACTAGTACGGTTCTCTATACATAGTACACAGAACATGAAAGTACAGATTATACAAAACAGAAAGTATAAAATATAGTGATCAGGATGTACAGATTAGTGTGAACAGGATGTACGAGTACACAAAAACAGGATGTACAGATTACTGAAAATATACAACCACAGTGGTACCGGATGTACAAAACTGTAAATGTACAAAATTGGAGATGTACAAGCTGAAAATGTACAAAACTGGAAATGTACAACCACATTGCTACCGGATATACAAACTGTACATAACCGGATGTACAAAAAAAATGTTGAAACCTATCAAAATGAAATCTAGTTTTGAAGATCTCGATATGAGGAGCTCAAAAGTAAAAACGGTTTGTAATTTGGATTAATGGTTCTTAAGATATTTTGTTTTTAAATATCGGTTTTGAAAAATAAAAGGGAAAACTGGCCCTCCCACCTCCCATATCATTTTCTCTTTCATCCTTCTCACTTTCAATCCAACTGCGACACGTGGCGGACATGCAACAACCACAAGTATCAGATTAAGAAAAATGTAACACTTTGCGACGAGAGTCATCGTTAGGTACAGGGGCCTGGCACTGAGCGCGCAGTGGCATGCTACCTCGGAAGTCTGAATGAACGTTCTTGTATCTGAAGAATTTCTGAAGTACAGGGGCCTGGCACTGACGGCGAAAAAAGGAAGCGAGAAAAAGCACATCGAAGCTAAGTGAATTACAGAGAGCAAGCTCAGAAAATCGATTTACAAAAAGCACAATAATAACCACCCGAGATATACTATTATACTGCAGTATCCTTGTTCTGCAACAGCTATCTAAAGAGTGTGAAAGATTTCCAACGATCACGTACCCAAACGATGGAAGCAAAAGAGAGCTCGTCTACCAGCCCTTGCCTATCAACCACATCCAGTCGAGCACAACGCCGGAGAATATGCCGGCGAGGAGGCACACCACGAGAACGTTGCCCAGAGCGTTCTGCTCCGGCCCCTGCACAAGCAAAAGCAAAATGTTAAACATAAATAACCCTGAGACAGTCAGTGACCAGCTCCTCGTGGCAAACACTTCCTTCTCGAAATACAATGATATTCGCATCAAAATTGAAGGAGGCTTACCTTGTACCCATTGGGCGCCTCGGCGAGGACACATACAGTAAGGAAGCCGTTGGTCAGGCCTAGGAAGGACGTAAGGAAGATCATGTACCCTTGGTCGCCGTACTTGGCCGTGAAGTAGAATGCCGGGATGAGCAGGAACCGTGCCAGGATCGCCCCCGTCAGGACCTTCCGGTTGGTTATCTTCAGGCACTTGATCAGCGGCAGGTACCTACCGATCAGATCTAACACGTTGTACATCCCGATAAGCACCAGCGCGTACCTGATTTTTTGTCAGAAGAAGAATGTCAGATACTTGCACTGAATTTGTTCAGACGCCGTTACTCGGAACTTAGATGCCAGATACAAGTGCAAGGTGAAAAGCAACAACGGGTTACCATGTTCCCAGGCTGTGTGCTCCTGTGTCTTCGGATAGAAATCCAGGGAAGATTGATAGGGTCAAGACATATATGAGGTAAATATCGACTGCGTAGTCTATGTTCTGCATCAACAGCTGTTTGGTGCTGAGACGTTCATGCTTTTGGGGATCCTCCTCAACCTGCAAAATCAGTACATCAACACTTCCTTCTCGTGATGAAGTTGCAGAACATTGATTACATGCACTGATATGATTAGAGAGACGAACCTGTCTATCTTGATCAGTTTTGACTCCTGCAGCAGCAAGGTCGCTGCCAACAGTCTTGCTCCCTTCAGAGGCTGCCTTTGCGCGGTAGTACTTCACGATGGGTAATTTGGGAAAGACATATGCGTATAGAAGGAAGCAGAGTAGCTCGAAGAGGCATGTTACCGAGAAGAATAGCACTACGCGAAAAAATCGTACATGGATTGGTTATACAGATAAATAATGAGATATTTAGGAGATTTACAAGTAAGATTGAAACAGGCAGTGAAAATTCAGGAAGGGAATTATATGAAGTGCTAAAATGGATATCTACTTATGTTATGTTATTGTTGACAGCTGTAAAGATCATAGTGAATTATATCATTGTTGTTTAGGCATAATCAATGGAGAACAATTTTATCTTGTAAATCAATAACAATATGCAAGACATACTTTTCGATGACTATTTTAAGACAGGTGATTTGGTTCATAATTGGAATGGCAACATATGTTTTGAAGCATTAATCATTACTAGAACTGATTCTTAAGAGAAATTTTGATAGTAAATTCCACACAAAACAGTTATTTCTGAAGTCATAGTTGTAGAAAACCCCATGTTTCTTGGCTGTGACAGTAAACCCCAGATTAATGGCATAAGATTTCACAGACCTTATATGCCATTAAACATTGGGCTTAGGGTTATGTGCAACTATGGTCATAATCACAGATATATTTCAAATTTACTCAACATTTTACTATGTCAAAAATTTAAATGCAGCGATTTCAAAGAAAATCTAGCACTAACCCCCCATGTCACTGACCATACCCTTAACCAATGATTTGTATTAGAACTCGTATAGTTTGAGGTGCATAGAAATATTTTCTGCTATTTTCTTTTATAAGACCATTTTACTAATTCTGTCTATGTCAACAAGATCAGGACGTACTGGCTCCATTTCGAAGGCCATCTTGTGAGTCCTCAAATGCTGCCTTTGTAATAAATCTCAAAGCTGATGTTAGAACTCCTGATGCGGCCAGGCCTGCCAAGAAGGACTGAAAATACGAAGCATGACATGTCATGAAAGGTAAAATGCGGCGAGATATACAAAGTTAATCAAAAGTATCACAAAGTACAGTAGTGGACTAAAAAGTGACCTGAATGAACTCCGGGCACATCAAGGAAATGTCACCAACAATTCCACCTTGAACAAGGGCATCAGATGTCCCAAATAAGGCACTGATTATGCACACACCAATGTATGCTGGAATTCCACCACGTCCTTTAGTACCAATGTCCAGCTACAGTAATGAGGATGGTTACATGAGCAGGCAATAATGGCACAACATTAATCTGTTTTTTTACCAGGCAAAAGGCAATAACCAATGCACTTACCATTATTAACGCGAATGAACTTAGGAAGAAAAGTCCAAATCCAAACAGATTTCTCCGCCTGGTGTTGAGCCTTGCTTCATAGTATGCAAAGACGCAGGTGAGCCCAAAGGCAAAAGGCTGGTAAACTAGCGTAAGAACTCTTGTTGGATGGTATTTCTGCAGTCAGATGTGCTAGGTTAGGAAATATTACATAAACAATATCTGAATGCACGAATGTGACAATAGCTCCAACGAGAACCGATCATTGTTGAAGTCTCAGTTGAAGGTAGAAATGATAATCCATATCACAAAATTAGTTCAGCGTTCAATTGACAACCGCTGGACCTGAATGTCAGGATATTTACTGAACCGAGAAAAATAATCCTGGTTAATTTTCAATATACTCCAGAACTTTAAGCAAAGGCCCAAGGATGCCTTTAGGTTTGACTAAGTGCGTCTAAAGTGCGGGTATGATGCTACCGCATACTGATTTCAGTCAACCATCAACCGAGTTTGACAATCAAGCACATACCGGGAACAGAGTGACGTAGTAATCTTCGATCGTAAGCATACTGTTCCACGCAAAAAGGCTTCCATTTCCCAAGAAAAAGCAGACCACGATACCCCAGAACTTGCTCTGTGAAACATAAACAAAATTGGCAATAGTTACTACAGACCATCACGCATAAGTTGAATGACAGTTAAGCACCATTAGCTGAACTAGAAGAACAAACAAAAAAGATAAGTAAGATACCTGAACTGCAGGTGCCTCCGCACCTGCTACCTCGAGGCCCATGATAACTGAGTTCACCTTTGCCTAGGAAGAAAAGTCGGCAACACTGCAAAGAGTTGTCTTAGCTGGTTCAGAAATCATCAGGACTAAAAACTGATGAAACTGAGTTATGAACAGCGGACGATTTCGTTCGTCAGAGTTTCAGAGAAAGAGGCACACGTCTGAGGAAAGATGACACTCGTAAACAAGAGATAATTCTGGTATCCTACTTTCTAAAAGTGTCTATCAGCAGACCACAGGTATCTAAAATCAATAAATTCAAACGTTTAAGGCACCAATTACCGGTGACTCATGGATCTGATTTAGCAAGAACGCATGGGCCGCCACGCCGCCAGAATTAGCGCCGTTCCCGTCTTGTCTCAGGGGCGGACTTAGCGTTGCTTTTTCTGGACACTAAGCTGCGTCCTCGCCATCTTATCCAACAGCTAGGCTCAACACAGTTCGACCATGTACCCTGAAGAGGAACTCGATGGACTACCCCGAAGAGGAACTCGATGACTACCGTGAAGAGGAACTCGATGGACTAAGGCACTAAGGCAGCACGCACTTGGCAAATCGTCAATTGACGCAACGATGATTTGGGTTTTGATGATTGCTCTCACTGACACAGCAAAAAACGAATCCCAAAGAAGACAAGATTCCCGTATAAAAATGAACTATGCTCTGTAAACAGCACACCCGGCACCAATCAAGTCAGGATTCCTCGCGAACAAAAGATAAGATAGACCCGTAGGCCTCGTTTGTTGGGCCCCGTCGCCGTCGGCAAACAGGTTGCGAAGAAGAAATTTAAGCAAAAAACCTTGCGGACGAGAGTGCGAGAAGGGAATAATTCGAGAGAGAACAGGCAGAGTACGGGAGAAGAGAGCACTGACCGGAGGAAGGAGGAGCAGAGCAGCCGATCTTCTCCGGCACGGAGCGCCGCGCGGCTGCCGGCGGTGGCGGCCGAGGCGAGGGGAGGGGGATGAGGCGGGATCTATGGGCCTGGGCGCGTGGTCCGTGTAGCTGTATATATAGTAGCTGTTGAGATTTACAAACGTCAGTTGAGATTTACGTGGGGGGAGCTGGTATCTTTGAACGCTCTTTGACGACTCGTTGGAAGAATCTTGGGAGCGATCGCCCAGCTAACGTGTATTGCGTGGCGAGTTCGTTGATACTAGAAGGGGGTGGCGCGCTTTGCTGCGCCCATTTGATAATAGCTGACAAATAATGATTTTTTTGTTTGAATGGGTAATCAGAAGCATACCGTACTGAGACTTTTCACACAAATCATCTTTTACATCGCTGAAAATATAATATTGTCTAATAGGAACAACCATGTATATTACGCATTGCATCATGTCCACTGACCAATGTAGTTCACTATAGCAGCATCGTCATGTATAAGGCCAAATGGTCTTTAGTTTACAACTCGCCATACAGATCGACTTCGTTAGTGTAACATTTCTAAACATGCAACTCGGCTCCGAAGTGAATGCGGGGTGCACATCGAAGTAGATCATGGATAACATCCATAATATGTAAGAACACATCAGGTTGACCAATTCTGCCGGTGTGAGACAAACTTATTTAACACATAAAAATAAATATATTCTACTGATCATGTCCATGGTAAAAAAAAAAATCACCCAAATTAAAGAAAAAAACACATGTATTATCCAAGTATTGAGCCTTCACAAATAACAATATTTGATGCAATCACTTGTGATTTAGTTTCCCATGATGCAATAGCTCTGGGCACTGACTAAATAAACGGAGGGGTCAATCCATACAGTTTTGAGGGAGGTCTTCAGCTGTAGCTAAGTAATTTGATTAAAACCACATTTAGGACCTGGAAAGAACAATTGATGTTAAATCTTCAAACAACAAAGGCATGTATATGTTAGACATCCTTTTCAGAGATGACCACAAAACAAATCTCCCAACAGTAAAATACTCATGGTTCTAAATGCATGACATATGCCAGAAATAACTATAAGCTAGCAAGCACCACGAGCAACTGTTCCTCCAGTGCTAACAAAGCAGCACATAAGATATATGTTCTAAGGCATAAATCATCTCAAGGACTGAAACAATCTAAATATCTTTTCTTTTGTGAATGATTCAATTCAGAATATAGCCCACCCTTTCTAAAATATGGAATGACGACTACACAGGAAAACCATATAGCCTGCAAAGGAATGAACAAATAAATTACCTAGACCTCAATTTGAAGTGTGATCACCAAGGCATGCTTAATTCAACCCAAAAAATGGGGGCCAAAATAGAGGGTGCATTACAGCTCTCCAATGCTGTCATGTACTACCTCCGTTCCAAAATAGCCTACCAAAACGACTTACGTTTTGGAACAAAGGTAATATATCCTAATCTACCATCAGTGAAAATCTCAATCCAGTACAATCATAGAGGAAAAGTCAAATGGCCAGGATATATATATTTTTTCTTTTTCATTTTACAATGGTAGGCTGCTGAAACCTGGGGCATTCTGCAAGTTTTCAGCAACAGAATGATCCCTACATGCCTTTCGTGATATCCTAATTTTTCACTACCCTAGCAAAATAACACATGGAGTGAATAAAACAACCTACATTTTTTGCAGCAAAGATTGTCGTGCAATTGTAAGAAGTGGAAAAGAAATGGATAAGAACTTAAGCTAGAAGTAATAGTTTTGTCTATAATCTGAGAGCACACCTTGCAAATCGGACAACTAAGATTTATTTGGACACGATTAACACCCATCCATAAATTGGAGAAACAAATGTACTTATTAGTCACTACACAAAAAGGTAAATGTAAGACATTTATGTAAACAAAATAATAGCTAGATGCATTGTGCAGAGTTCATAGCTTCATAAACATACCACATAGAGTTGCTTGATGCTGTTTTTTATTAAGTGACATCAATATGCGAAGTCATAAAGTGCAGACAGAAGAAAGCGCATAAATAAACAATGATTTTTTACATACAATTCGAATTTATTGACAGTGTTATCACCCCCTTAGAGCTGACCATATCTAGTTATCAAAATTTGTTGCCATCATGACAGTAGTCTGCAGTCCGCACTTAGAAATTAAAAAAAGAAGATAAGCAAATATATGCAAGCGAAACACTTCTACACACTCCTAGCTTTGTGAATCTGAAATAACCTAGTATCAAAGATATCTTCTCATGATGCATATGAAACAAGAACTCTTCATATAAGTCTGATACTTTCACTCTGATTTTTCTAATTAATCTATCATAGATTACTGCTATTGAAACTAACAAAAGAAAAACCAATTTTAACACAAGATTAGGATATGTGAGCTTTTGCTGCAATATCTGAAATCGAAAGACATGTAGATATGTTTTATTTGACATGGTCATGTAGATATGTTAGCAAGGAATGATGTTCCACCAAAATGTCAGAATAAGGAAAGGTCACCTTCACAGAGCAGGGCGCTGCAGCCTGAGTCCTGAACAACTCGTCTTAGGCGAGCCATGACCCCTGCACTGGAGTTCTAAGCTCGCGGAGAACACCCCGTATGACATGCCCAGGAGCAGATCGAACAGAAGGAACGCCACCCAGACTGACGGCTACAGTTCTTCAAGCCAGGTTGCCTCGGCCGCCGTGCACAGCACCGCCTTGCCAGTGGCTGTTGCCGCGAGCGCCGCCTACGCACGCGTCGCGCCGTCCTTCACAACACACCGTCGCCCCTACAATCATGCAAGTAATAATCACAAAAAAGGGAAATTGAACGCAATCGGATCACCTCGCCCTCAACCCTGACGACTCCCTGCCTTGGTGCCAGATGCCTCCCAGCAGCCCCATAGCCTCCCTGCACAGCAACCTCACAGCCCTGCACCGTACCGTCACCTCCATGCACGGCTCCGTCACCGCACCGGACCGTCGAGTGGCGACCTCTCCTCCCTCACCTCCACACTGCCAACAAACCATCACATCCCTGCACTGCCTTCGCCATCCTGTAAAAGTGGTGACCAGTTAACTATGCCTTAGGCCTAGAGTCAATCTTTCGGAGAAAATGGATTACGTCAAGTTTATTGATTGCAGGCTGCAGCAAGATCACTATGCAGCAAACTGCCTGAATTTTGAATTATCAGGCAACCCTATCAAATCGGCAATGTATGATTTTTTGTACCATATCTTTTTCTATTGTGCTTCTATACAGACCTAATGTACAAGACATGCTACTATCTTGCTCTACACACCCTAATTCATGAAACTCTGCTGGAAATTCGTGACAACTGCTAAATTCATGACAACCTAAGCGGATTCTATCAGAATATGAACAAATATAACTTGCTGAATGTGTAACACCTGGAAGGCCGCCATCACTAAGTGATACACAGAGTTGGGAACATACCAGGTCCCAAACCTTCCAAGTGACTAAATTTTAGTTTTAAAATAAAAAAGCACATAGACATATGTATTCCGCATTTATTTATCGCAGATCTTCCTTCTCCTTATTTCTGTATGCAAAGGCTTGTACTCATAGGTCATAGCACTGTTTTCAAAAGAAATATCATAACCATAAGAACTGGGAAGAACCAGAAGAAAGTATCAACCATGTATTACATTGTAATTTTTAATACCACGCCTGAATGACTGAAGTCATGCAGTATTTGACAATGCAAGAAATTAATCTCAGAGTTTAGCAAGCAATATTCTCAGAACATACCTACCACAATCGATTTTCCTAAAAAAGAAAAGGAAAAAAACAGGTCAGCAGATAGGAGTCAGAACCGAAATGATAATCAACACCAGTTTATGTAAAACTATGCAATCATTCTTCTGATCAAAGATATTTCACCTCATTAATATGTACTGCATATGTGGCAACTTCTATGAATTCAGTTCTTATGTTGTTCACAGCATTCCTGACCACATAAATAAATTATGCAATGTATAAGACAACAAAAACGAAGAAATATATCTTTCTTATTGCACAATGCCGTTATGATGAGGATACCACACACATTGTGCTTCCCTGAACTATATAATTGGACAAGATATGTTTATCAGCATAATCCTATACTACTTATCTTATACCTAGCTAAAAGGAAAGGCAATGCACATGACTGCTACAGGAAGCAAATGAAAGATCACAAAACTGGCTACATGTCTATATGCTTGTGATGAAAACAATAAAAACCGTAAATAAAACTGGCTACATGTCTCTATGCTTGTGATGACAAAAATCAAGAGTGTAAATGCACCGACATATCTATCTATATATTTGATGGAAAATAGAGCACTTACTCTATGCCCATGAAATATAAATTATTTTCAATAGAGGTGGAAGAATAGTGACAAATAGTCATTCAGGTCTGAGGTTGCTGTGATTGTGTTAATACTATCTTTTAGCAATTACTTCATATAATCTACTGTTAAATCATAATGCAAGTTAAGGTGGCCCATGCACCCACACAATGATTGACTCTAACGAAAAAGTGTTCCTCACAGCTATGGAATAATGTCTCTAGATACAATAAAAATAAATGGAGCTCTAGAATCTATAATCTGAACAACACATGAGGAAAACAAAAATTGAAGTGGTAAAATTACCATGATAAATAACACATATCTAACAATCAGACATCATGACGGCCTGGTCCAGCTTGCCATCGTGCAAGGTGAACAACTTCTGAAGATGCATGCCGCCGCAGAGCAGTCCTCCACGCTGATCTGAGGAGCGATACATGAGCAAAAAGACAGAATAATAATGGATTCAGATCTTGTGCAGAACCTGGTAGCCTCCACTCTCCTCCTCCTCCTCGCTGCCAGCCTCAGCCCCAATGTTGCTCCCCTGGTCGTCGCTGGATGCTGGAGACGGCGACGCCGTGTAGCTTGTGGCGGCACACGGGGGACGAGCTGCACAGCACGAGCCATGGCAGGATGCAGTCCTGGTGGTACATCTAGCCATAGGGCATCTCCCGGGCCTCCTTGCAGACAGCGCAGTGGTGGGAGTCAACGACGGCCTTAGACGCCGGTGGGTGGTCGTCGCAGGGGCGGCCGCCCGCCAGCCTCGGTCTCGGCGAGCTGCTCGAGGAGCCGCTCGGAGCGTACCCCATGAGGAAGTTGGGCATCCTGCCCGGCAACGGGCGGAGCCCCGGATCCGAAGCTGTCCTCGTAGAAGAGCTCAAAGCTGGAGGGGCAGAGCGCCAGAGCACGATGACCGGGTTGTACGTCGACAAGCGGTCCCCGAGGCGGCGGCAGCGCGGCGGGTGCAGCGGGGATAGAGATCTATCGTCCCTGCGAGCGGAGCCGCGACCCACGCGTCACGGCGGCAGAGGAAGGGCTGACAGCGAGGTGGCCCTGCGAGCAGGCGGCGGCAGCGTGTCCATATCCTCAAGGAATGCGCCGTCGCAGTCGGGGCACACCACCCCCTCGGCGGCACACGAAGCGCTCGCAGGCGTAGAACCAGTAGGACGGCGGCGCCGCCGCGATCCATGACCTCGAGAAAAGCCTGGACCCAAATCCACCAGCGCAGCCGTCGAGAAAAATCGAGAGAGGAGAGGAGGAAAGGGAGACGGGAAGTGGAGAGAAGCGGCGAAAAAAAAGAACCACGCGACATGAACCGACCTCGACACAGACCATAGCCACTGAAAAGTGGGACCACCAACAAACTGTGTCACTGAAATGTGGGCCCATGTCGTGGGTGAACCACAGGCCAGAAATTCTAGGGAGCTTAGATATTGGAGTGATATCTGGAGCTGGAGGGCGACGAATAGGAAGATAAGAAAATCCGATGGCGCCGTTCAGACTGCCTAGGGTGGCGTTCCCACAAGAAGTCCACATGGGCGACTTCATGGAATTGTTTAATGGAAAAAAAATACACACGCCATTGTGTTTTTCCACTGCAAAAAAACAAAACATCATGTTTGAGCGTCCACAATTTAGAATTGTGGGTTGAAAGAACTTTTTGGGGTTATTTCTCTAGGATGAATTTATTGTTTCCCGTATTTGATGGATTTTGTATAGAGAAATGAGTCCCAGGAAAAAAAATGATAGACTACTAAAAGTGACACATTTTTAATTGTAATAGCATACTACATGAGCGTTACATATTCCTTGCAAAAAAAATCATGGATACATTTGATGGACGTCCTGGCGTGCTATTGCAATAATGTCACCTTTTTTGTTGTCTAGCTAGAACGAACGGCCATCGTCGATTCAATGATGCCAGTTTGTCCTAAGGCTCCTCGGTTGGATTGATTGACTGAGTTGCTTATAGCTAAGTATTAGAGCATCTCTATCGGGGTGGTCTGATAATGTGATAGGCATTTTTGAAAATTTGTCTGCTCTCAGTGTGTCGAACACATATACGGACCAGTGTCGAGGGCTGTCCTAGTGGTCTTTTCCAAACGGCCGACCATATTCATTTCTTGCTATTTGCACTAAAATTAAAGAACGCAATGGACATCACAGCAAAGTTTCACCCAAGAAAAAGTCCGGCCACACCATAATAGGCACCAAATAAAAGTCTCGGCCAACAACAAGTCCGGCACCAATATGTCACCAAGTTCGGACATCAAAATGCATACAAATTATGGTTTCCTCTTCGTGACGATGCGCTGTCATTCATTGTCAAATCGAGCCTTTCCATTCGGCTCATGTTGGCCATGTTAATGGACACGTACTTCCGCTCTTCGACCTTCTATTTTAGTTCCCTATCGTCGACCATCTTCTTAAACTTTCGATCTTCCATCTCAAAGTAGGTCTCCAACCTTTCTTTGTTCTCTTGGTGCCTCAACTCGTTGCGAGTCGGGGCCGATGAGACCTCCTTTATGTACTCGACAAGTGAATCTTGAAGGTAGAAAGATGATGACGCCTTCTTTGCCGCCCTTGCTTTGTCAAAGGATCTGCAACTTTTGCATATGTGTGTACTTTGCATAGCTTCACATCGCCCTTATTGATGAACTATCAAATGGGGCTATAATGTATATTGATATACTTGGTCGTGTGGTGTTACCTCCGTTTCTTGGCTTGTGTGATTGCGCTATTATTGGCACGATACACGCACTCTGAACCACACCAATAGATATAAAAAAATCCAAATTCAGATGGTGTCGTGGGGTTGTCACGGCAAGTCCTTCCTCTGGGAAGGTGAGTTCTGGGGCCATTGATGATCGAAATACGTAGGAGAAGTTAATCTCTCCTAGGGACACAGATTTACCCAGGTTTGGCCCCTCTTGATTAGAGGTAAAGACCTACTTCCTGCTTCTCTTTATTGCTCTAGATCTGATCTCGATTACAGGGTTCTGACTCCTATCTGGGGAGTCGGCGACTATGGATCTCGCGATTCCTTTATTGCTTATCGATCTAAGGTCCAGGACCCCGCTTATAAAGGTGGCCGGGTCTCTGGACTTACAACCTACACCGAGTCATACTAGAATACGGAGTCCTACTCTACGTCTTGGTCTTCCAAGTTAGAACTCCGGGTTATGCTTGGACTCCTTCCTGACGGGTCCCTTCTCCGTCATGGGCCTTGGTCGGCTTGTCTCCAGCCCAGCCCATGCGACTTGATGTATGACTCGGCTTTGCCCTTCTTGGTCTTGGCGGATCTACTTTTCGGGTCCATGGGCCTACCTATAAAGTATCCCCCATCAGTAGCCCCCGAATTTATCTTGGGTGCAGCTTTGCGGCTTCCTCTGACTCCTTGGGTCGACTCCTTGGTTCGACTTCTTCAATCTGGGTCACCAACTCAGAAGCCGCCTGCTCCAAGATGAATTCCTGCATAAAAACATAACACACATATAAAATGAATCCATCCTCATCCATTGTTTGAGTCACCACTCTTGCCTTTGCATTAGCTGGCCGAGTTTGTTATGACTTTCGTGAACAAGTTCTGAGGAACTTGACTCCTTTCAATTTCCACCGTCACAGGACTCGCCTTTCTGAGACAAGCCGGCTCCTTCCACTTCTGTGACTTGTCTTTCCCTTTTCATTTCCTGTATGACTCTTTAATCACTGAACCGTTATCCACAACTTAACTGTGGACCGTTACTGTAACTTTCTAGGGTTTTTTCCCCTCTTATAAATCGCGAAGGGTAGGGTCCAGTGCCTTCACTTGCCCCTTTCGCCTCCAAAAATTCTCTTTCTCCTCTGCTCTTTTCTTCCCGCGCGCAGCACACCCCGCACGCTCGCCATGGCTCCCAAGCGCGCCAAGACTGCTTCCAAGGGCAAGGCCTCCACGTCCAGCAGGACGATCGACATTGCCGCCGCGGCCGCCGCCGCCGCTAGAGCTCCATCATCGAAGCGGTCGATCTCCGCCGATTGGGGCGGATCTACGATTACAGCTGAACAATTGAAGACGCACCGGCTCACCGGCCTTATTCCTTCCAATGCAAAAGCTCGGGCCCCAGGGGATGAGGTGGTGCCTGCTCCCGCTAAGGATGAGGTTGTGATTTTCACGGAACATCTGTTCCGCGGATTTACGCTGTCGTGGGGCTACCTTTCGGGTACCCCACGGTGGTGGTACCTGGGTCACGCCAAGAGAAGCCCATGAAGTGTACCGTGTGGCCCAAGTAGCTGGTTAGGCCGGTGATGATTTTCCTTATTCTGTAATGTGCAATCCGCACCGTCCACCCGAGACCTGGCCTGTGATATAAAGGCCAGGAGGGTGCGTCACCTAGGTCAAGAAACACACAGGCAAACCCTAGCGAGATTGCCATCTCGCCATTGTAGCCACCTCAATAATACCAGACAAGCAGGAGTAGGTCTTTAACTCATCTCGAGGGGCCGAACCTGGGTAAACTCGCCCCCTGTTAGCCGTCGTGATCACCAACGTTCATACTCTCCCCCCTTCAATCAACCCGGGGTACACAACCTTGGGATTTGCCGAGTCCACACCTCGACAATTGGCGCCGTCTGTGGGAAGAAGAGATCGTTGGAGTCATGGTTGCGTCGGCCTCATCTGCAATGAAGAACGGCATCAGCGCCAGGGAGTCGATCTACACCGGCTTCCTCGAGTTTGTCCAGCACTCGCCAACGGATCTCCCGGCGTACGTTGAGCTGCAGCAGAGCACGTGGATTACCTTCGGTAGTCTGCGCTATCTGGTGGACAGTCGTGGAACGCTTCGGCCCACGCTGGCCACGTTGCGCACGACGGATGCGCTTGCATCTACATCGACTGCGCCGACCGCGGCACCACCCGCCGCAAAGATCGCATCTACTGCGGCCACGGCGATCGCGTCATCGACTGCCGTGAAGATCGCGTCCACTTCGACTGCGTCAGCACCATCTACGACCGCGTCAACGGCGACTGCGGTGACCATACCCGCGGTTACCAGAAAATCGCATCTACTGCAACCCGGTCACGAAACAAGTCTACTCCGACCTTCTTGTCCGCGCCCCGGACGAAGCCAAATCTACGCCAATTTCGACCACGCCAACCGCGCCTTCGCATCGCGGAGTCACCAGTAACAGTGACCGTGGCACCCGCCACGTTGCTGTGATCTTCGACTCTGAGCATAGCTCGGACGAAGGAAGCAGGACTGGGAGCATCAGCCCCACTCGACGGGTTTATCCCACGCAAGTTTATATGGCCAGCCCAGCACGATCCAACGGCGGGGAACCCGTATACCCGCTGGAGGTGACCATGCCGGACAGGGTGAGAAGACTCACCATCACTCGGGAGATGGCGATCAAGGCCATGAAGCACGTGGACGAAGGCACGTTCCCTTCACTAGATGAACCCCGAGAAGACCAACTGGCGGTCCAGTACTTGCTTTGGAAGGAGTCCGAGCGAGTCCGCCAAGAGAAGGCCGATCTGATTCGGCGCAAAGAATTAGCCGACGCGTCGAGTGCCAGGAGGGCAGCACACTCGTTCTTGGCCGGATCGGAGGAAGTCACACAAGGAGGACGTCACAGGGCTCGCATGCCACGGGTGCCAGAGGCTGATCGCGTCCACCTCACTCGCAATCTGGAGTCGTCATTCATGACGGAGGATGCGGACGGAATCCCCATCCCCAAGACACCCGCTTCGGCCCTCATGGCAGTTGAAACCTACCTGCGACTAACACAGCCGCCGGAGGGTGACGCCCACGCCCGCCTTCATAGGCGACAAATTCAATCCCTCAGGGAAGTCGAGGAAGTCCTGGCAAAGTCAGCACCAGCAGAAAGGGTGCACGAGAATCGAGGCCGCCGCGATCGTGAACCCGCACCACTTGCAGACCCAGCCCCAATTCGACTGCGACAGCCGCAGCCAGGCGAAGATGTCCGTAACGTCGTCGCACAGAGAAGGGTGGACCGCAGTCGACGGATGCGAGCGGCGAGTGCACAAGCCGACGACTACGACGACGACAACTTCGAGCCACGCGGAGCCGCATGTTTCAGCTTCAACATCCGTGACACGAAGATGCCCAAAGGCTTCAAGATAACAGCGGAGACACCCAAGTACGACGGGAAGCAAGACCCA